>OZ012741.1:79042090-79071239 GCA_963859935.3 Lathyrus sativus
CGACTCTTCTGTGCAGTTTTGGCAGGTTGATTGAATTGGTGATGATGATTTGGGCTATGATATTGATGTACTGAGCCATGTGTTTGGTAATTTGCCTTTCCAATGTGCTTGCACATTCGGTCTATCTTGCTGACCTGCTCTTTTGCCTTGTTTTTGTATGCTGTTGTGCAATGATGTTTGAGCCAAGGGCTGGTATTGTTTTCCATTGTCTTCAGGCAGTTCTCGGTTGGATGTCTTGGTTTGGATTTGGTACGCTCCAACCATCTGTTATGCTAGAACTCGATTCTTGACACTTTACCGAACTGCACCACATCTCTGGTTTTTCTGCTGAACCTGTTTCTTGCATTAATGGCCGCTACACCTTCCTTTGGATCCTGTTGGGAACTTTCTGTTATGACAGATTTGTAGGATATTTCTTCTGGCTCTTTGCGCATGAATTTGCCTTCTGATATATTGTTTTGATGCAGTTTGTATTTGGTGTTCTGTTTGACTTGGTTTTCATGACATCACCTATATGGTTCAGCATTGATATTGCTCATGAATTGTTTAGGTTTTGAGTTCCAAATTCTGAATCTGATATTGATGCGTTTGTGGCTTTTCAGGTGTTGGAAATTTTGGAACCAAAACGACTCAGACCTGCCGGCATCCGGGTCTGAGTCCAAACTTGCCTATATTGCCTTATTCTCGTATCAGTTTGGAAATCCAATCGCGGCAAAACGAATCAGTCCCGCTTCTTTTATTACTTCTATCTCTCGGATGTCCCGTACCAATAAGAACAGGTGTTACCTGATCTGACGCCCACGGCGCGGATCGGTAACGGGGGTAGGACGCAGCTTCGGTTGTGCCACTCCCGGCACTCGATGATGACATTGTTCTGAGAGTGTCGAACACAAAATCTAACATTCTTTTCTATCTGTTTGTTATGTTTTGATGTGCAGGTGAATCGGAGACCTTGCGGAGAAGCTCAAGGGACATCATGAAGGACATTTAGAAATTCTTAGGACTTAGGATAGATACTTATTGTAAATGATTCTTCTTGTAAACCAAGTTCAAATTCACTTATCCATTTGTAAACTGTAAATATTTGTGAAATGAATTTCAACAAATATTCATATTTACTTTCTCAATTGTAAATTCAAAGTATCCATGAATAATAATTCAGAACCATTTAAATTCCCTCTTGAGTTGTAACTTATAATTACTTATGAACACAAAGTTCAAAAATATTTAAAACTTACTTCTCTTTTGCCTTTTATAAATGATATCCCGCCATATGATTATATCCAAACAAATTCAAATTAAAATCTCGTTGATCACATCACTTCTCAAAATAACCTTAACAGTATCCACTTCCTTTTCAACCCAACTTCATCTTATTAAGAGGAAACAAAACCGTTTAGAAATGTTTCAAATCAAACAAAGCACGGCCCCGAGTCGAATCATATTTCTGACAAAACATACCGGCACCTTGACCCAAGTGGCAAATAAATGCCTCAGAACTTAATAACAGCCCGTTTTCAAGGAATTAGCAGAATTTGCGTAAAATGACCAAAATACCCCTGGAACCAAATCTGCAAAACAAACACCTCCATAACTTGTTAGTGGTTAGCGAATGTACATATGAGATGATATGCGAAATGACTGACTAAATATAAGGGTAAAATTTGGGGTATTACACCGCCCTTTCGGGTTTTCGATTCACCGGGATACCCTTTTTTGCCAAATCCGCCCTTTCAGGTTTTCGACTTTGCGGGTGTACATTTTTCATTTATATCCCTAATTTTTGCCCGAACCTTTTTCCTTTTTTTATGGTTCGCCGGGATGCCCCATTTTTTCCTGGATATTCTTTTTCTTTCTAGCAGGTCATTTTTAAGCAAAGTATTTTTTAACTGCGTCCGCGTTCACAGGGGATGCAAAATCCTCGCCATCCATCGTGGATAACAACAAAGCTCCTCCCGAGAATACCTTGCTGATGACGTACGGACCTTCATAATTAGGAGTCCACTTGCCCCTGTGGTCGGAGTGTGGCGGAAGAATCTTCTTCAGGACGAGATCACCCGTCTGAAAGCTTCTAGGACGCACCTTCTTATCATAAGCTTTCTTCATTTGGCTCTGGTACAGACGACCATATGCAATCGATGCTAATGTCTTCTCATCCATCAGACTGAGTTGATTCAATCAGTTCTTAATCCATTCTGCCTCATCGAGTTTCACGTCAACCAAAACTCGCAAAGAAGGAATCTCAACTTCCAACAGTAGTACAACTTCCATACCGTACGCTAGTGAGAAAGGAGTTGCCCCGGTTGATGTGCGTACCATCGTACGATAACCATGCAATGCAAAAGGCAACATCTCATGCCAATCTTTGTAGGTCACAAACTTATTTTGTACTATCTTTTTGATGTTTTTGTTGGCCGCTTCAACCGCACCATTCATCTTCGGCTGGTAAGACGATGGGTTGTGATGTTCAATCTTAAAGCTCTGGCGTAAATCCTTCATCATCTTATTATTCAGATTCAAACCATTGTCAGTAATGATCCGCTCAGGAATTCCGTATCGACAGATGATGTCCTTCTTTATGAATCTGGCTACCACCTGCTTGGTCACGTTAGCATACGAGACTGCCTCCACCCACTTGGTGAAGTAGTCGATGGCTACCAAAATGAAGCGATGACTGTTGGATGCAGTGGGTTCAATCTTGCCTATCTTATCAATGCCCCACATGGAGAATGGCCACGGGGATGACATGACATTCAACGGGCACGACGACAATGTCGCTAATGCGAAAAACGAGGTGCCGGCAAGACAGAAGAGTCGCCACCTTTCGTTATTTATCCCTTAGAACGGGAAAGGAAACGATCGGAAAAACCTAACGCAAAGGTATAAGACAAGGTCATCGCAACCATTGTTTGGATTCGGGAGTCGGTTATGCAAGGGGAAGGTATTAGCACCCCTCACGTCTATCGTACTCGATGGGATCCATGCTTGTTATGTTTGTCTGACGGGTTTGTTACATCTATCTACACTAAAGGTCTGGCCTAGAAAGAAAAGAAAATGACTCGGCAAAGTATCACACTTTATGCCTAAGTATTCCCGTCTGGAACGAGAAATCAGAGTCAACGTAGTTCGCCTAACTACGGGTAATGGGGGAAGGTTGCTCGCCAAGATATCGCATCTTGTGCCTACGTACTCTCAGAAGGCTTGAGAGATCAGAGCTAACATAGTTCAGGCTAACGAGAGACACAAGCTTGTCTTTTTTATCCGAGTAGGGTTAACAGACGGTTCCAGCAATTGGTGTATGCAACTCGACCATTCGGGACTTAGGCGTTACCATTTGCGGTAGAACCGAGAGTTAACGAAACTCTCCTTCTGAAAAAGGGTTTCCAAGGGATTAGGGGTCTAAGAGGACAAAAAATGTTTGATCTTTGTTTTCTGTTTTCTATGGAAGAAGTGTTTTTTAGTTGTCTGTAGTTTGTACAACACTAGAGACTATGACTTAGGAGCGAATGTGTCGCATATCGTCCAAAGGACATATACTAAACACTCTAGATGATTGAGAGGAGACCGATCAATCATCACTTCCCAAGTAGCTTAAGGCTCGTATCGCGCTTGTACTGACTGGCCTTTATTATGTTTTTTACTATTGTTTGAGATAAGAAGAGAAAGGGAACAACTGAAGGGAAACTGTACAGTCCTAATGTTGTCATGCAATGTTTGTCCTATGGTTGAGGTTAGAAGGGAAACTAACTAATGTTATCATGCATGGTTAGAATCCTAATGTTTGTCATAACTTCTCTTGAATGAGAGAAGTCAGAGTTCCTAGGGGAACATGGCAAAGGAAAACAAATAGTAAAAGAGATAACTATAAAGAAATTACTGTAAAGATGCATGCAATGCAAGTGAGGGAGGAAATATGTGTGGGGCAGAAGCCTCCACAAGCTCACACAAGCTCATCTCAACCTCAAGCAGATATGAATAACTGCAAAGATAATAGAATAAAGTAAATGCAATCAAATAGACCACACACCACACAGGCAAGGGAGCTGAGCTCTACCAAATACCAACAAGCAAATCCACATAGTAAAAATATAAGCCGATGGAGAAAATCAACCTCTAATGCAATACAAGCAAGGGGAGAAGCTCAACCCTTAGGATGCTCTTAGGCCTATGATCATCTACATGAAGCCTACTACTAATACAACACTCCAAGAAAGTCACATCAATACATTTGAACAAGAAGAAAACAGACAAACAGGGAGACAGGCCAGCAATCTCCACAGCAGAGCAATCTTCTGAAAGCAATCCAATCCAAAGCCTGTAACTGTTCTTCCAGTCACACACATCTTCAAGAGAAGGAATAAATTTATGACAAGTAATCAAACAAGTTTCTATCCTATGGAAGGAAATTGGGTGTTGGGAGGCTAGGGTAAGGTCCACAAGAGCTTATCCCAGGCACTCAACCAACTAAGAGAAATTTGGGGAAACCTAAAAGGTTTGGCTCCTTCAAGAGGTGTGCCATATTCCCCCCACAGGAAGGACTGTGCTACCTCAGAAGGTTCCTAAAGAGGAAAGGATGAGGGAATTTTAGAATAATGGAGATGAGAAGCAAGGTAAGTTCCACAGGAACCTACCACAGACACTCAACCAAATCCATTTCCTTTAGGGAGCTTGCTTAGGCTCAACTCCAATGTGAAAGGCAGGGAATTCCTCCTGAATTATACCCACAAGGGAGGATCATAATTAAGCAAGGAATACTTGAAATGGGAACTAATCCTAGAGAAAGATCATTCACCTACTCGAGTCTCTAAAGAAACTCAAATGTTACCTCCTAATGATTACCAATACTAAGGCCAATTTGTAAAATAGGGAACTAAGGGAAAATCAATCCTAAAAATCTAAAGAAAATACTACATCATTGTCGCTTCCGCGAAAATAAGGTGCCGGCAAAACAGAAGAGTCGCCACCTTTCGTTATTTATCCCTCAGAGCGGGAAAGGAAACGATCAGAAAAACCTGACGAAAAGGTATAAGACAAGGTCATCGCAACCATTGTCTGGTTCGGGAGTCGGTTACGCAAGGGGAAGGTATTAGCACCCTCACGTCCGTCGTACTCGACGGGATCCATGCTTGTTGTGTTATACTGGACGGGTTGGTTTTATCTATCTACCTATCAAGGCTGGCTTAAAAGAAAATAAAATGACTCGGCAAAGCGTCGCACTTTATGCCTACGTATTTTCATCAGAGAATGAGAAATCAGAGTCAACGTAGTTCACCTAACTACGGGTTACAGGGAAGGTGGCTCGCCAATACGTCTGTACTGTGCCTACGTACTCTCAACAGATATGAGAGATCAGAGCTTACGTAGTTCGGGATAATACGGATTGCGGGAATTCAGATTCATCTGTTTATCGAGTAGGGTTAACAAACAATTCCAGCAGTTGGATGTACGCAGCTCGACCCTAGGAGACTTAAGCGTTACCGTTTATGGTAGAATTGGGAGTTAATGACACTCTTTTCTTCAGAAAAGCTTTCCTTTGAATTATGGGCCCACGGGGGCAAAAAGGTTTGAAGTTTGTTTTCTTTCTTTTACGAAAGAACTATTTTTTTATGTTTGTTTACAATTCAATCGCACTAAAGACTATGACCTGAGAGTGAATGCGTCGCATGTCACCCAAAGGGTCCCATACTAAACATCCAGACTGTTGAAAAGAAGCTCTAACAATCCTTTCTCAGATAGCTTAAGGCTCGTAGCGTACGAAAGAAATTATTCATGATTACTGTATCTTAAGCTGCTTTGAGATGAAAAGAGAACAGGCTCAACTACGGGGAGACTATCAAGTCCTACTGTTGTCATGCCAAGGATTCATCCTATGGTTGAGGTTTGAACCAGGGAACTCCTATAAGTTGTCATGCATAGGTTTCAACCTAAAGTTCTATCATCATTTCCTTATCAAAGGAAGTGAGATTCCTAGGGGATCATGTCAATGATACAGAAACCGATAAAGCATCAGCTTACACAGTAAACAGTAAACGACTGTAAAATGCATGCAATACAAGTGAGGGAGGAAATGTGTGTGGGGCAGCAGCCTCCACAAGCTCATCTCAACCTCAAGCCAGATATGAATAACTGCAATCATACAGAAAAGTAAATAACATGCTATCATGCAAAATAGGATAAACTGCAATCATACAAGGGAAATAAAATATGCTATCAAGCAAGATACAAACCACATGGGCAAGGGAGCTGGGCTCTACCGAATACCCGCAAGCAAAGCCATACAGTAAAAATACAAGCAGAGGGAGCAACTCAACCTCTAGTGCAATCATGCTCCTAGATTAAGGTCAGTCTAGATATGAACTTATTCTAATGCATCAAGCAAGTCAAACAAGTCACATCAGCACAGCAAATAAAACAGACAAGAAAGAAAGCAGATCAACCCCTCTTTCAATTCCAAGCTTCAGCTCTTCTAATAGCAACCCAGTCTTCAGACTTCAATCACCCTTCAAGGCTATCATCTTTCATGACAAGTATCAACTTGTTTCTCCAGGTTTCAACCCATCAAACATAAGTATCCACTTATTCTCTTTTCTTCAAGCCTCAGCTCTTCAGTCAATTCCACCCTCAGGCTTCACTCCTAACTACAAGTGTCAACTTGATTCCTTCAGGCTCTCAATGCATCAATGTAAGTATCAAATCATCCTTTATTCCTCAAGCCTCAGCTCTATACTTAATCTCAATTGAATCCTCTTCATAAGTGTCAACTTAGTCTTCAAGCTTCAGCTCTCTTTGCTTTACCAGTATCAACTTGGTCTTCTTCATCTACAAGCTTCAGCTTCTCAGAGTAATCTTCAACCACATGGAAATGTCAACTTCATCCTTCAATCCTTTAAGCCTCAGCTCTTCACTCAATCTCCATTGGGTCTTCAAGTATCAACTTGCTCTTTCTTGCCCTTCAAGCTTCAGCTACAATGGCAATGCTCAAGGAATCATCCTCTTCCACACTCTTCAGTGAAGTCCTCATCTTCAAGCTCAAGTCCAACATCTTTCAAGATAATCAAACCAGAAGATAATTGATTTAACAGGATGAGTGGAAATGGTAAACAACTTATTGACAACCAAAGGAAGCCTGTAAGGGTTCATCATTATGAGAGACTGGTTCCCTCAAAGTTCTACTTCCCAGATAAAGCCACTCATCCCTCCAAAGGAGATATGTGATTATCTTAGAAGGACTTTTAGTCATTGGGAGGAATGGAAGCACAATATGCTTTCCATATTTGTGAAAGAAGTCATTCTAGTTCTAAGGCTCTCCCTATGGCTCCTACCTTCTAAAACTTCATCAGACACCTTCAGGCACAAGCAAATCCAAGCTCCAAGCAACTTCAAGCATCCTCACCTTGTCTTCAACTTGTCTTCAATCTCAACCAAAGGCAAACAAAGCAAAACCCTAATCTAAGGGAACTAAAGAAGTTAGTCTAGTTGAACTAGTGCCTTAGAATCATCTAAAACTAGCACCTAAACTAAAATCAACCAAAAATAGGAAACTATCCTATAAATTTATACAAAAAATCCTAAGGGGATCCTAATTCAATTAAGAATGCCTCATACAAAAACCAGGGACTAAATCATCTATTAAGTCCTAAAATTAAGTCCTAAATCCATAGGTATCAACCATAAACCCTAAAAATGGAGCTTCTAAAGGTTTCAACCTAAACTACCACCTAGGTTCATCACAAAAATGTGCTAAAAATGCTATGGGAGCATGCATGTCTAACCTAATCACACACAAAAAATCAGCTCAAGAATCATCACCACATGATCACACAAAATTCCACAAAATTAGGTATCAAACATAACCATTTTAATATCAATTAAAATATAAAATTCCCATAAAATCAGAAAATGCATGAAATGAAAATATTTTTTCTCTAAAAAATATTAGATTCAATCATGAATACAATGCAAAAAGAATGGGATTAATTGGATCTTTTTTCAATTTTATATGATTTTTCAAGAACCATAAACAAAATGGAAAAATAAAAGGAAATCCAAATAAAAAGATAAATGCACGGTGTGGATAGTAACCAGAATCAGTTCAAATAATGGATTGGGCCTTCAGGGGGGTGTGAATATCAGCCAATTCACTAAGCCCAGCATCATCAGCACTCAAGTGAAACGATGCGTTTCATTAATTCAGATCCTTCACAATCTGAGATTAGAACGTGGTCGTTGGATGAGGGTCCTAGTCCAAGGTTAAACCATGATCCAATGGCTCTAGAGTCATCTTCTACCTTTTGAACATCTGAACTACGCGCGCAGCTTCGGCCACCATCGGTGGTGCTCCGGTCATCGTCCCCAACCCTAACTCTCTCTAGGATCCTCCATTGCAAATGGTTTGTACATGAATCTTGTCCCAAATTTCCTCACAAATTCATCCATACCCTTAGTTAAACCTAAATCCTCAAGATTCACCATAACCAACTTTCAACCGAAAATGGTAACACCCTAGATTGGTCACTAATTCTCAAATTAATGGTCTGAAAACCTTCCTACACCGTTCTACAATGCATCTAACACCCTGATTCATCTTGATTCTACCTAATTCATGCTGGAGGAAGAAAGTTACTAACCTGAAAATTCTTGATGAACAGATGCACTAAACCTCCAAAATCAAGCTCTACAATCTTTCAAACACGATCAATGAACCCTTTCCTTGCTTCTGTATGCAATAGAACTGGTTGAAAGCTCCTGAATCTTGAAACCCGATGGTGAGTTGCAGGTGGAAAAATTCAATGGCTCATACACGATTCAGCCACGAATTCTCTTGGATTATGATCTGGATTCAATCCCTAGCATCCATGGAAGAAGTTTCAATCAAGAAAATGGATGGAGAGTGAAGAAATTGGTGAAACCGAATTCAATTGCAAGCCGAGAAATCTCAATCCCAATCTATGCTCTCTCCTTCAATCATCACCAACCTTTGCATTGGATCACCTCTGCTCAATATATAGATGATGTTTGGATGATCTAGAATCCTCTAGATCCTTCTAATGAGAGTTTCAATCTCTCGTGTCATGAGATTTTCAACCATATGCCATGATATGCATAACCCTGCAAACAGCTTGAAACCAATCTCATTCACTTCCAATTTCTCCCCTAGTGACATTTTGAAAGTGTTTAGCTTGCAAGGGGCTTTGGTTATGCCTTGATTCTAGGTTTTGCACATGTTACTTATGATGTAAGTAATCACTTTTCAAAGCAAGTCCACAAATTAGACCTCAAATCAAAAATGTGGCTAAACCAATGTTCTTGAAATTTTTCTAGAGTCAAAATGATATATTACATGCCATGGTTTGGATGTGTAGATTGAAAATATCAATTTCCAACTTTGGTTTATTTAACTTATACCCTTATTTTAGGTCATTTTTGCAACTTTGAGCTACAAGCATTCCCATCATCTCATGACCTCTATACTAGCCTTAAAACACCATTTTGATCAAGTTTGATGTTGAACATTTTTCCATTTGAAGCTTGGAAATAGGAGTTATGGCCTTATGCTTGAAATGACCTGTAATCTCCAAATGACCAAAATGCCCTTGACTTGTCAAAGCCATAACTTGAGCTTTACAAATCCTATCAAGGACTTCTAGTACTCTCTAGAAAGATAAGAGGATAAGGAACAATATTCATGTTGACCAAAAGTCCATAGGAATCATTCTTCTTGGGAAAAAGTTTGATGCAAGTTGGGTAACTTTCAAGCCCCCAGATCAACATACCTCAGATGACCTGTAACTTGTCAAAGTCATAACTTGAGTTCTACAAATCCTATCAAGGACTTCTAGTACTCAAATTAAAGCTAAGATCATGCTCTAAAACATTCATGTTGGGGGTGGGATGATATAACAATCACATCTTGAGCTAAACTGCCTTGAAGATAGGGGTCAAACTAGGGGATTTTACACTGTCAAGCCTTAGAAACCCTAGCTTGAGACTTCTCAAACTCTTCAATCATGATGAGTTGAACTTGGAATCATCCTTATAGAATATCAATGCCCCAATCCATGATCACATGGCTCTTGGATTAGGTCTCAACCTTTTTCAAATCATCAGTTGACCTAGGGTTGACCCAGTCAAACCCTAACTGCACCACTCATGGCTGAGTCTTCTTAATCTTGCACAATGACCTATCTAGGCTTCATGATGGCTTTCAAGACATCTCATGAGCTCTCTCAAGGCTTCAAGTCCACATTCCTGGCTTCAGAATCATCTGAGGAGCTCCCCTAACTCTCAAGTTAGGAGGCACACGCTCTTGGTTTCCACCACTCTCTCTGAGGATCTTTTGACTTCTCTGACAAGGATATCAACCCTTAAGCACTTGAATAACCTTCTTAACTAGCTTCAAAGTCTTGTGTAGCTCTTGATTGGTGATCATACCTCTTGATCTCCTGCATATATGTCAATGAAATGCAAATGATAATGCTAATGTGAATGAAATGAGACATAAGCTAGGTGAAGAAATGTTGGGCAAATTTTGGGGTGCAACAGCTGCCCCTATTCAAGCGGCTTGAACCTGACTGGGTGAGCAGCGAACGATCTCAACCAATCAAGGTGCGAGACGGTTGAATACCAACAAACCCGGAAATTTGCCAACTGCACAAGTACACGGTACTTTGATGGGGACAAATCTTTGAAAACTGAAATATTAGCTGCACGACGACTAGCTGGGGGATTGGTCACACGGTAACCAATGATACATGGTTGATAATGCCGTCAGGCATCAAGATTCCTCGGGACTCATCAGGTCAACAATCAAGTTAATTATGCCGTCGGACATTCAAAGAAATCTTTGGGCATCAGCCGGACTTCATCAGTAAGTCAGGAGTAGAATTCTCGGTCAATCATTAACCAATTGGGGACATCCAACTTCTGCCATCAGGCACTCCGCATCAGCTGAGAGAACTGCTTCGTCAATACGGTTGGACTTCAATCATCAAGTCTTCAAGGGAAGTTTCAGCTTCGCTATTCAGAAACCTGCAGGGGATGACGCATCTCCGCTAGGGATTCCGGAGAACTATCAAGTAACTCTGCTTCGGGGTTCCAGAAATCATTCTGGGTGAATCAACTTTGTTGAGGACTGCAAGACTCATCTTGGACAAATAACTTCGTCGGGGATTTCAAGAATCATCCTGAACCAATAACTCTGCTGGAGATTTCAGGAATCATCCTGAGCAAACACTCTGCCGGGGACTCTAAGCATCAACTTGAGCGACCCTCTCTGGCGACTTTGCTGGGGATTTTAAGAATCATCTTAAATGAACGCCTTCGCTGGATAATTCAAGAATCATCTTGGGTGCACGACCTTGCTGGGGAATTCAAGAATCATCTTGAGCAAGCGGCTCTGTGGAGGAACACCTGCACAACAAGAACGGTAACGACCTAGCTCATGTTTAGTATGCATATGCTTCGGAAATGGCGCAATGTTCCACACGGTGGAAATGCTATGCAATCATGCAAAATGTTATGCAATCATGCAAAATGCTACGATCCCATCAGCAAAATAAATGCTGAAGGGAGAGTCCTCCTGTCAAGGAGAAAGAACCACTCTGGTGGGGGGGGGGGGAATCATCTTGCCACAGAGAAAAGGTCACGCCAATCTCAATCGGACTCCGCATGGGGAAGCGGACTTCAGTTGACTGCTTCAGTCTGGAACTATCAATTGCTGCAGACTTCAGTATACGACTCAGCTGGGGAGATGCCGTTCCTTCAGGATGTATCTGATTGGGGAGAGAATCTTCTCTGCCTGGGGAGACATATCAACGTCTGACGATCTCATGTTCAGACTCTGCAGGGAGGGGCGGCTGAACTTTGCTGGAGAAGAAGGAATCATCCTGGTTGGGGACGCACGGTGTACTGCCTGGAATATGCTACCTGCAACAACACAAACAAACAGACAAGATACCCTTCTCAGAGGGACCTATCAAGGTTATCATCTTGTGACAATGTTCGAGTAATTCATTGTTTCAACAATCAGTGGCCTAGGCCAGTAAGTTTATGTATGCGCATTTTATCAAAAACATCGGCGTTCTTTTTCGCAAACAAAACAAATAAATGCTAAACAGACAAACAGAATTGCTGAATAGTATACATTTTATTGATAACGAACCCCTGAATGGGTAAAAATGTTTTACAACAGAGGCAAGCTCCTGAAATGAGGAAGCCGCGCAAAATAAAACATAAATATACATCAGTATATACAAATGTCGGCAACGAGGCGTAGACGAACACCATGAGTTGATCCCTCTATGACCCACTCGACTTCGATACTTCTCCGACGCTTCAGCTTCAGAAGAGATTGATTCAGATAAACGGCCTTCAGGTCTTCCAAACCACCAAACAAATACAGTCCACACGCGGAACGCAGTCATTTGCTTTTCAAATCCCTAACTTTTGCCTGAATCGCCCTTCCGGGTTTTCGATTCACCAGGATACCCTTTTTTTCCAAATTCGCCCTTCCAGGTTTTCGACCTTGCGGGTGTACATTTTTTTCTTTATATCCCTAATTTTTGCCCGAACCTTTTTCCTTTTTTGTGGTTCGCCTGGATGCCCCATTTTTGCATGGATGCTCTTTTTCTTTCCAGCGGGTCATTTTTAAGCAAAGTATTTTTTAATTGCGTCCGTGTTCACCGGGGATGCAAAATCTTCGCGATCCATCGTAGATAACAACAAAGCTCCTCCCGAAAAGACCTTGTTGACGACGTACGGACCTTCATAATTGGGAGTCCACTTGCCCCGGTGATCGGAGTGTGGAGGAAGAATCTTCTTCAGGACGAGATCACCCGTCTGAAAGCTTCTAGGACGCACCTTCTTATCATAAGCTTTCTTCATTCGGCTTTGGTACAGACGACCATGTGCAATCGATGCTAACCTCTTCTCGTCCATCAGGCTGAGTTGGTTCAGTCGGTTCTCAATCCATTCTGCCTCGTCGAGTTTCACATCAACCAAAACTCGTAAAGAAGGGATCTCCACTTCTAACGGTAGGACAGCTTCCATACCGTACACTAAGGAGAAAGGAGTTGCCCCGGTTGACGTACGTACCGTCGTACGATAACCGTGAAGTGCAAATGGAAACATCTCGTGCCAATCTTTGTAGGTCACCACCATCTTCTGAACAATCTTCTTGATGTTCTTATTGGCCGCTTCAACGACGCCATTCATCTTCGGCCGGTAAGGAGATGAGTTATGGTGTTCAATCTTGAAACTCTGGCACAGCTCCTTCATCATCTTGTTATTTAGATTCGAACCATTATCAGTAATGATCCGTTCGGGAATTCTGTAACGACAGATGATATCCCTCTTTATGAATTTAGCCACCACCTGCTTGGTCACATTAGCATATGAGGCTGCCTCCACCCACTTGGTGAAGTAGTTGATAGCTACTAGAATGAAGCGATGACCGTTAGACACAGTGGGCTCGATCTTGCCTATCATGTCGATGCCCCACATGGAGAACGGCCACGGGGAGGACATGACATTTAACGGGCACGGCGGCACGTGAATCTTATCAGCATAAATCTGGCATTTATGACATCTCTTCGCGAATTTAAAGCAATCCGATTCCATTGTCAGCCAGTAGTATCCTGCTCTCAGGATCTTTCTCGTCATAGCATGCCCGCCAGCGTGCGTACCAAATGTGCCTTCATGGACTTCTTCCATGAGCATACTCGCCTCTTTCTCATCTACACATCTGAGTAGCACGAGATCATGGTTTCTTTTATACAAAACTCCATTAGGATTGAGACAAAAATTTCCAGACAGCCTCCTCAGAGTCTTCTTATCCTGGGTTGATGCTCCCGCAGGATACTCCTTAGTCATAAGGAAAGTCTGGATATCATGGAACCATGGCTTGCCGTCGGAGGCTTCCTCGATCGCAAATACGAATGCAGGTCTATCAAGACGAGAAAGGACAATTCTTGGAGCTTCATTCCAAAAATTGACTTTATACATTGAAGCCAACGTGGCTAAGGCATCAGCCATCTGGTTTTCGGTCCTGGGCACATGATGGAGTTCCACTCGATCAAAGAACGGAAGTAGCCTTCTGGCATAATTCATGTACGGCACCAAATTCGATTGGCGAGTCTCCCACTCCCCTTTAATCTGATTGATCACGAGCGCCAAGTCACCATATACATCTAGGTTCTTGATTCTCAAATCAATTTCCTCTTCTAGACCCATGATGCATGCTTCGTACTCCGCTTCATTATTGGTGACCGAAAACGTTAGTCTCGCACTGAACGGGATGTGGGATCCGTGGGGAGTCGTGATGATCGCCCCAATGCCACTTCCGTAAGAATTAACCGCCCCGTCAAATATCAATTTCCATTGGGATTTCCTATCCGGCCCCTCGTCGGGCAACGGTTCATCGCAATCCTTCGCTTTGAGAAACATGATATCCTCATCAGGGAATTCAAATTTCATTGGCTGATAATCTTCAATCGGCTGTTCGGCAAGGTATTCAGACAATACGCTTCCATTGATGGCCTTCTGGGAAACGTACTGAATGTCATATTCTGTCAACACCATTTGCCATCTGGCAATCCTTCCCGAAAGCGCTTGCTTCTCGAAGATGTACTTGATCGGATCCATCTTCAAAATTAGCATGGTGGTGTGGTTGAGCATGTACTGTCGTAAACGTTTGGCAGCCCAGGCTAGTGCACAACACGTCTTCTCCAGCATCGAGTAACGAGATTCACAGTCTGTGAACTTTTTACTCAAGTAGTAAATGGCATGCTCCTTTCTGCCCGTCTCGTCGTGCTGACCGAGAACACACCCCATACTATTCTCAAGAACTGTCAAGTACATAATTAGTGGCCGTCCAGCCACTGGGGGTATCAAGATTGGAGGTTCCTGTAGATACTGTTTTATCTAATCAAATGCCTTCTGGAAATCCTCGTTCCAGATAATCGCCTGATCTTTTTTCAGTAGTTTGAACATCGGTTCACACGTGGCCGTGAGCTGAGAAATAAACCTTGCAATGTAGTTTATTCTGCCCAGGAAACCACGAACTTCTTTTTCAGTCTTCAGCGCTGGCATTTCTTGTATCGCTTTAATCTTTGCAGGATCAACCTCAATGCCTATTTCGCTCACGATAAACCCCAGTAACTTTCCGGACCGTACTCCGAAAGTACACTTGTTAGGATTCAGCCTCAACCTGAACTTCCTAAGCCTCTCAAAAAGCTTCAGCAAATTGACCAGATGCCCCTCCTCCGTTTGGGACTTCGTAATCATGTCATCAACATAGACTTCAATCTCATGATGAATCATATCATGAAACAGAGTAACCATTGCTCATTGGTAAGTGGCCCCTGCGTTCTTCAGACCGAAAGGCATTACCTTGTAGCAAAATGTTCCCCAGGGCGTGATAAACGTAGTTTTCTCCATGTCCTCCGGAGCCATCTTGATCTGATTGTAACCGGAGAAGCCATCCATGAACGAAAATACGGAGAACTGAGCTGTATTGTCGACCAACACATCAATATGAGGCAGCGGGAAATCATCTTTAGGGCTCGCCCTATTCAAATCCCGATAATCGACGCACATTCATACCTTACCATCCTTCTTCGGTACAGGCACTATGTTGGCGACCCACGGAGGGTAAGTAGTGACCGCTAAGAAGCCAGCATCAAGCTGCTTTTGCACTTCTTCTTTGATCTTAACGGCCATATCTGGTCGCGTCCTTCTAAGCTTCTGCTTAACGGGAGGACAATCTTCTCGCAGCGGCAAGTGGTGGACCACAATGTCAGTATCAAGTCCGGGCATGTCTTCGTACGACCAAGCAAAGACATCACTATACTCTCTCAGCATCTCGACCAATCTCTGCTTGACATCATTCTGCAATGCAGCCCCTATCCTGACGTTCCTGACAAGTTCTTCAGAACCCAGATTCACGATCTCAATCTCTTCCTCATGAGGCAAAATAACTTTCTCTTCTTATTTCAACAAGCGGGCCAACTCTTCAGGAACGTCTTCGTCTTTATCAATCTCTTCTTCGGCTTGATAGATCGGGAAATCGAAGTCGAAGTGAGTCGTAGAAGGTCCAGAGTCGATGTCATCTGTTATGTGGATCCTGCAATAACAAGGGTTAAGCTTAAAATAAGGATATGCAGGTTAGCACAAACCCCATTGCCATTTTATTGTTTTTCAAAACAAATATAAAACAGGAATAACAGAGATCACAATATTTGAATACGAAGAAAATTCCTTTTGATTTATTGATAAAATGCATGTACATAATCAAACAAGGCCCTAACAATAAAACCACTATGCCCCGGGTAGGACATAGGGTTGTACAATGATTGGAAAAAGTAAATCATTACTCTTTTCTTGTCATCTGGATGATATCCTTGACGGACCAGTTGTCGAGGCTCTCGCCTGGCTTGCTTGGCTGGATCCAAGAGTCTAAGTCACAGTCGCTATCTCCGCTGTCTTCAGACACCGCGTTGACACTTTCGAATATCACCCCGCCACTGGTAAACTGGATCGGTCCTTTACCTCGTGATGCACTGCTGGAAGAGGAGGCTTCAGCTCCAGGAGAATATCCCAACCCAAACCTGTCTTGCTTGTTAGGTATCTCCAAAATTCGTCCCCAGCCTGGGGTAGATCCGGCTTGGACAACAGCCCGGGCTTCTTTGAAGGAGGAGAGAGTCATCTCTGGCTTTTCAGTGACTACAGGAGCTACGTCCTTGACTTTAACAGCTTCGAACGCTTGGCATAGGGTTTCGTGGATTTCCCCATCCATCTCAACATACTTGAAGGACGACAAATGGCTCACCATTATGTCTTCCTCGCCATACACAGTCACGATGCTACCTCCGACAGTGTACTTGAGCTTCTGGTGCAACGTGGAGGTCATGGCACCCGCCAAATGGATCCATGGCCGGCCCAAGAGACAGTTGTAGGCAGGCATGATGTCCATAATGTAAAAGATTGCGTCGAACGTTTCCGGCCCAACTTGGATCGGCAACGTCACCTCCCCGAAAACATGGCGTTTGGTTCCATCGAACGCCTTCACAACCAGATCACTGGGTGTGCAAATCACTCCGCGAGTATCTAACTTCATTAATGCCTTCTTCGGAAGAACATTGAGCGATGACCCTGTGTCTACCAACACGTGAGACATAACCGTTCCCCTACACTCTATCGAGATGTGCAGAGCGCTATTGTGGTTCCTCCCCTTCGGCGTCAACTCTAGGTCAGTGAACCCTAACCCATTTCCAGCATTTACGTGGGCTACGACCTCTTCCAGCTGGTTTACGATATTTCTTGAGGTACATATGCGACGTTCAACACCTTCAGCAGCGCGTTGCGGTGTGCCTCAGAACACAACAACAGATTCAGGATGGAAATCTTCGAGGGTGTCTGATGGAGATGATCCACGATCTTGTAGTCACTCTTTTTAATTAACCGCATAAACTCTTCGGCGTCTTTCACGAGTAAGTCTTTTCCTACCCCGCAAGGGATCTCTTCAACGACTTTACTTTTACCTTTATCAGCTGCATCAGCTCTGTCCGCTTTGTCTGCCACGACTTCTGGTGGTGCAAACACTCTCCCGCTGCGAGTGATTCCGCTGATTCCCGCAAGGTTCTCCACAGGCGATCCAAATGGTTCTAGTTCCAACTTCTGTCCGTTGCAATAGACCTCTGCCCCGTAATGCCATGGGACAGCATTAGTGCTTTTGAACGGTATCGGCCCAGCTTTGGTGATGGTAATTGTGGGCGGTCTGGGTGCAGAAATAGTTATCGTCTGGCGAGGGATGGTGATGGTGGCAACCTCATCATCTTGCTTCAGCATTACCTCTCCCGATCCGCTTTCGGCCCTTTGGCTGAACTGTAATATCCCTTCAGTCATCAGACTTTGAATCCCCTCTATCAGCTGTTCACATCCGTCAGGACTAGTCGCACAACCCATGCACAGCTCTCCGCAACCTGGAAAGAAACCTCTTTTCATCAACTTAGCTTTAACGAAGCTAAGCGGTGTCTTCAGATCTCTGACGTCAGTCAACAAATCTAAGCTCTCGTCTTTAATAATGGCATTTACTCCACCTCCCCTATGATTCGGCATGGGGTTCTTCGTGACGTTTGGTACATTATCTGAGAAGTTGATGATCTTGGCATCCACCATGTCCTGCACCTTGTGCTTGAAGGCTTTGCAATTCTCTATTGTGTGGCTTGGTTCCCCTGAGTGAAACTCACAAGTCGCATTCGCGTCATAACCTGGCGGAGGTGCCCCTGTCAAGGGAGCCAAGGTTCTCTTCTGGATCAACTGTAGCTGAAGCAAAGTCTACAATAGTTGCGCGTAGGACATGGGCGGTGTCTCGAGGTGACGACTCGACAGAGGTGCCTTGTTCTGATACTTTCTGTACCCTTGTTGATTCGACTGTTGCTGCTGCTTCGGCTGTTGAACTGCCGGGATAGTTATGCTGGCCACCTGTTGGTGAGGGCCTTTACCCTTCCTTCGAGCGTTGGACACAACACTCGTTTCTCCTTCCCGTCTTTTGCCACCATAAGGTTTCTTTCCTCCTCCTACAGCTGAGGACGAATCACCTTGAATTTTCCCCAGTTTGATCCCATTTTCGATGTGCTCACCCGTGATAATGAGATCTGAGAAGGTTCCGGACATACCGCTGACCAATTTCTCATAATAAACCCCTAGGAGGGTGGCTACGAACATTTGCACAAGCTCACGCTCAACCATCGGCGGCTGAACCCTGGCTGCCAACTCACGCCATCGCTGGGCGTATTCCTTGAATCCTTCATTGTTCCTTTGCGACAGATTCTGCAGTTGGACTCGGTTCGGGGCCAAGTCACTGTTATATTGGTAGTGGTGCACAAATGCTTCAGCAAGGTCTTTCCACGTGCGCACACTGGTAGGTTCCAGACTCATGTACCATTCGAGGGAGGGTCCGGCCAGACTGTCCTGAAAGAAGTGCATCAGCAACTTCTCGTCCTCCAAATGAGTGGACATTTTTCTGTAATACGATCTCAGGTGGACGCGAGGGCAAGTGGTGCCCTTGTACTTTTCAAAGTCAGGTACCTTGAACTTGGGAGGCACCTTGAAATCAGCAATCAGTCCCAACTTGGACATATCAACGCCCAGGGTGTTCTGGTTCTCGATATTTCTCATCTTATCCTCGAGTGCCTTGAACCTTAGCCGTGCTTCAGCAGTCATCTCCCCTTCAGCACCTCTCTGCGAGAACACATCATCTTGACGGTCTTCTAACCACGGCTGAGGCTCGAACAGATTCCCAACACCTGCATTGCCGTTGCCCAACCCAACATTGACATTAGCTTCAAGACTCCCATTACCGACGCCCGTCGTATTACCATTGAGTCCCATGTCAGCTATCACATTGTCGTTGGCACTGTCGTTCCCCCCGGTCACGGGGACGCCATTCTGAGGAGTTTCAACTGGTGGAGGGGTAGGCACGGTCCCACCATGGAGTACGCCATTGCTATCGACCCTTGAAATCAGAGGCTGAACCAAGGTTCTGAGCTGATCCTGGCCATTGGCGACGGCTTGCATGAGCTCCATGAAGCGATCCATTCTTTCGCGGAGTTCTTGAACATCAGTTTGCACTTGCTCCATGATTCTGGTTTGATTTGCTCTGGTCGGATAGCGGTGGATAGGTCTCTGATCAATCCTGGAACAACCTGAAACAACCTGACAACACAAAAGGGTTAGGAAAAAACAACAAAGTGCTCGTCATGCAAATGCTTCATGCAAATGCAAACGTGTGTCTGTGCGTTAGGGAGGTATCCCCCGATCCTAGTGCCTGAGTGCCAGTGCTGATAACAAGAAGTCCGAGTCCAGTCATGGAAATAACATCTCATATACATGAAGAAAGCCCATCAAGGTAGTACACAACATCAGTGAGTACAAGATGAATCAATAGCATGACCTCAGCCAACAAGACTGGTGATGGTCAACATCCAACAATGATCAACACAAAAGGAATACAAATAGTCAAGCACGGCCACGGGCGTGAAACTCTTCTAACAACCCCCTCGTTTCTGGATGATCAGGCCGAGTGAGCAACCCTTTGACGAGTAGCTCCCTCTGCATAATGGTGTATTGAAGACCTTCGACCGAATCTTCCCATGCTCCTTTGCCGAAAGAATCTTCCAACTTCCGCTTCTTGGATTCAAACATCAGTTTACGCTCCTTCAGGTTAGCGAGAGCTTTGTTGAGCTGGCCTTCGGCGGCATATCTGCGAGCGGTTTCTTCATCAAACCTCTTCTCACTAGCCTTCACCTGGGCTTTCAGCTTGGAGATTTGTTGCATCAGCTTATCCTCCCGCTCTTTCCTGTTGGCCAGGGAGGCCTTCCAATGCTGGTTGAACTTGGATATCCTCCGATATGCTCCGCCCAAGTGCTGCTTCTTCGTGGCCAGCACATCGTTGACAACTTTGAAGTATCGACCCATGCATTCACGCTCAGCTATCTGCTTAGTCAAATCTGTCCCCAGCTGGTTCACCAGCTCTGTTTGCCTCTTGAAGGAATGAACGACTTCGTTTCTCTCGCTTCGGAGCTGTGCCAATTCTTTCTCCAATTCTTCATTTGCCCTCTTCAATTCATCTCGCTCAGCTAACACCTGATTATGCTGCTGAATGGACACGGTAGTAGGCTCTTCAATCACTGGAGGGCTTTCTGGCTTGGCAGGAGGAAACGGCATCCCTATAGCATCTGCTCTGGCTCTGATCCATGTCACATACGGAGCGTAGGCTTGGCTATTACTTTTCCCCAATAATGGTTTTCCCCTCTTACTGATATTATTCCAAGCGCGCTGAAGCTTATATAACATATCCCCTTCTAGAAGACCAGTAAGGTATAGAGATTTCTGCACCTCTTCATCCTTCGGCGGAGCTCTTAAAGCATAAGCAAACTGTCGGACCATCAGAGACGGATTATAGTTTATACAGCCCTTCCTGCCTATCAAAGGCACGTTCGGAAACCCACTGCAGCTAAAGATAATCTCAGTACCCAACCTATCTCTATCAAACCAGTCAATGTCCTCCGCAGATAGACTCATCAAACGCTCGGACCACTCAACTGTGGCTGCAGACAAAGCAAAGGGAGACATTTATAAAGCAGGGGCACACAACACAAGACATTCTTACCCCTTCTGTTCTCGTTTTTGTAGTGGACGGAATGGTAGACATCTCCTATCAAGGTAGGGACTGGATTCCCTGAAGCAAAGATGCGAAAGGCGTCGAAGTCTACAAAATCGGGCATATTGGGGAACATAATGATGCCATATATGCACAGAGCGAGGATGGCATTGAACACAACCCAACATCCGTCTTTGGCGCACTGCTGAGCTTTTCCCACTAAGAACTGCAAGGAGAAACCGGGAACCTTGTTCCAACTAGACAATACCAACTCGGAGGCATCCAGATGAAGTGACGGAGCTAGATCAGCCAGACTAGGCTCAACATCCATATGAATAAAAGGCATCTGCCTCTTGATAGGCACACCTAACAAATCAGCATATTCCTCTAGCGTGGGTGCGAGAACAAAATCCTGGAAAGTAAAGCATCTCAACGGAGGATCGTAGAACTGCAGCAGAGCGTGCAACCCATTCAACTCGAACGCAGAAGGTTTACGAACCAAGCAGAGCAATTTGCCGTAAGATTTTCTGAACTCATCTCTCACAGAATCATCTGCTAAAACAATCAAACCAGTCAGCTGAACCACATCAGGGGCAGGGAGCTTGTAAGCCACGGTCTTCCTCAGAGAACCCATAACAATACAATAGGAGGCACGAAATCCTGGATCGGGGAAAAAGGTACCTGAAACACAGACACATGTTAATGAAATGCAAATGAGTATGCAAAGCAATGTAGAATGCAATCATGCAGCAGGAGATCAAAGCAACTGTGCTGTGGAGATTTTGTATCAACAAAACCGTGATGCTGCTCTGTCAAGAACAACCACTATCTCTGATAATAAGAAAACCCTGGTATCGGACCACAAATCTGCTCTGTCAAGAACACACACACATAGGACCATAAATCTGCTCTGTCAAGAACAAACATCTGATACAGGACCTCTGATACGGGACCAAAACTCTGCTCTGTCAAGAACACACATCTGATGATAAGGACCTCTGATACAGGACCAAAACTCTGCTCTATCAAGAACAAATATCTGATAATAAGGACCTCTGATACAGGACCAAAAACTCTGCTCTGTCAAGAACACACATCTGATGATAAGGACCTCTGATACAGGACCAAAACTCTGCTCTATCAAGAACAAATATCTGATAATAAGGACCTCTGATACAGGACCAAAAACTCTGCTCTGTCAAGAACAAACATACATCTGCAGATGAGATCCTCAGATCCCAATCATAAACCTGCTCTGTCAAGAACAAATACGTATCTCGGAAGATAAGGTCCTCTGATACAGGACCATAACTCTGCTCTATCAAGAACAATCATATATCTGATGATGAGAACCTCCGGTACCAACAAAACTAATTCACTATCAAGAAAACCAGGTAGTCTGAAGGTCAAAGTTTCCTGCAACAAACCCAACCCTGCTCACAGGTATGGACCTAAACTGACACAAGTCCGGCATCCTATGCGGTCATCAGCGTCACAGACATTCAAGAGGGGTGATACGATACCCAGAAGGTGTGGCATCACCAGCTCATGAAGCGGCTTCACTCGGCTGAATCCCAAATGATCGGTCCCTAGAGTCGACAATCCTCCAAACCAACAACCCCCTCAACCCAAAGGGTTGAAAAAGAAGTCAACCAGGAGAACCTCGTCTGAGCGTGGATTTCATGAGACACTAGTGCCTGCCAAGCAAGCACGCGCCCACTAATTTCCACAACTAATGCTATGTTCACTCAAGCCTGGGTCTGGCTTCTCACTCATCAGAATGCCCCTCCCACAACAGCATAGATAATCATATCATACTGAAAATAAAATGCGGGAAATAAAAATGCGATAAATAAACACAACCTAACAAGTAATCATACAAGCGCTAGGATTGACTCTCGCGGGGGACGTAGGATCCCCAAACTGACTCGCATACGGGTTGTTGAATCCCAGGAAACTATCAAGATCCCCAACAGAGTCGCCAGCTGTCGCTACCGCGAAAATAAGGTGCCGGAAAAACAGAAGAGTCGCCACCTTTCGTTATTTATCCCTCAGAACGGGAAAGGAAACGATCAGAAAAACCTGACGAAAAAGGTATAAGACAAGGTCATCGCAACCATTGTCTAGGTTCGGGAGTCGGTTACGCAAGGGGAAGGTATTAGCACCCCTCACGTCCGTCGTACTCGACGGGATCCACACTTGTTGTGTTTACTGGACGGGTTGGTTTTATCTATCTACCTATCAAGGCTGGCTTAAAAAGAAAAGAAAATGACTCGGCAAAGCGTCGCACTTTATGCCTACGTATTCTCATCAGAGAATGAGAAATCAGAGTCAACGTAGTTCACCTAACTACGGGTTACAGGGAAGGTGGCTCGCCAATACGTCAGTACTGTGCCTACGTACTCTCAACAGATATGAGAGATCAGAGCTTACGTAGTTCGGGATAATACGGATTGCGGGAATTCAGATTCATCTGTTTTATCGAGTAGGGTTAACAAACAGTTCCAGCAGTTGGATGTACGCAGCTCGACCCTAGGAGACTTAAGCGTTACCGTTTGCGGTAGAACTGGGAGTTAACGACACTCTTTTCTTCAGAAAAGCTTTCCTTTGAATTATGGGCCCACGGGGGAAAAAGGTTTGAAGTTTGTTTTCTGTCTTTTACGAAAGAACTATTTTTTTATGTTTGTTTGCAATTTCAATCGCACTAAAGACTATGACCTGAGAGTGAATACGTCGCATGTCACCCAAAGGGTCCCATACTAAACATCCAGACTGTTGAAAAGAAGCTCTCCAACAATCCTTTCTCAGATAGCTCAAGGCTCGTAACGTACGAAAGAAATCATTCATGATTACTGTATCTTAAGCTGCTTTGAGATGAAAAGAGAACAGGCTCAACTATGGGGAGACTATCAAGTCCTACTGTTGTCATGCCAAGGATTCATCCTATGGTTGAGGTTTGAACCAGGGAACTCCTAGAAGTTGTCATGCATAGGTTTCAACCTAAAGTTCTATCATCATTTCCTTATCAAAGGAAGTGAGATTCCTAGGGGATCATGTCAATGATACAGAAACAGATAAAGCATCAGCTTACACAGTAAACAGTAAACGACTGTAAAATGCATGCAATGCAAGTGAGGGAGGAAATGTGTGTGGGGCAGCAGCCTCCACAAGCTCATCTCAACCTCAAGCCAGATATGAATAACTGCAATCATAGAGAAAAGTAAATAACATGCTATCAAGCAAAATAGGAGAAACTGCAATCATACAGGGGAAATAAAATATGCTATCAAGCAAGATACAAACCACATGGGAAAGGGAGCTGGGCTCTACCGAATACCCGCAAGCAAAGCCATACAGTAAAAATACAAGCAGAGGGAACAACTCAACCTCTAGTGCAATCATGCTCCTAGATTAAGGCCAGTCTAGATATGAACTTATTCTAATGCATCAAGCAAGTCAAACAAGTCACATCAGCACAGTAAATAAAACAGACAAGAAAGAAAGCAGATCAACCCCTCTTTCAATTCCAAGCTTCAGCTCTTCTAATAGCAACCCAGTCTTCAGACTTCAATCACCCTTCAAGGCTATCATCTTTCATGACAAGTATCAACTTGTTTCTCCAGGTTTCAACCCATCAAACATAAGTATCCACTTATTCTCTTTTCTTCAAGCCTCAGCTCTTCAGTCAATTCCACCCTCAGGCTTCACTCCTAACTACAAGTGTCAACTTGATTCCTTCAGGCTCTCAATGCATCAATGTAAGTATCAACTCATCCTTTATTCCTCAAGCCTCAGCTCTATACTTAATCTCAATTGAATCCTCTTCATAAGTGTCAACTTAGTCTTCAAGCTTCAACTCTCTTTGCTTTACCAGTATCAACTTGGTCTTCTTCATCTACAAGCTTCAGCTTCTCAGAGTAATCTTCAACCACATGGAAGTGTCAACTTCATCCTTCAATCCTTTAAGCCTCAGCTCTTCACTCAATCTCCATTGGGTCTTCAAGTACCAACTTGCTCTTCTTGCCCTTCAAGCTTCAGCTACAATGGCAATGCTCAAGGAATCATCCTCTTCCACACTCTTCAGTGAAGTCCTCATCTTCAAGCTCAAGTCCAACATCTTTCAAGATACTCAAACCAGAAGATAATTGATTTAACAGGATGAGTGGAAATGGTAAACAGCTTATTGACAACCAAAGGAAGCCTGTAAGAGTTCATCATTATGAGAGATTGGTTCCCTCAAAGTTCTACTTCCCATATAAAGCCACTCATCCCTCCAAAGGAGAGATGTGATTATCTTAGAAGGAATTTTAGTCATTGGGAGGAATGGAAGCACAAGATGCTTTCCATATTTGTGAAAGAAGTCATTCTAGTTCTAAGGCTCTCCCTATGGCTCCTACCTTCTAAAACTTCATCAGACACCTTCAAGCACAAGCAAATCCAAGCTCCAAGCAACTTCAAGCAACTTCAAGCATCCTCACCTTGTCTTCAACTTGTCTTCAATCTCAACCAAAGGCAAACAAAGCAAAACCCTAATCTAAGGGAACTAAAGAAGTTAGTCTAGTTGAATTAGTGCCTTAGAATCATCTAAAACTAGCACCTAAACTAAAATCAACCAAAAATAGGAAACTATCCTATAAATTTCTACGAAAAATCCTAAGGGATCCTAATTCAATTAAGAATGCCTCATACAAAAACCAGGGACTAAATCATCTATTAAGTCCTAAAATTACGTCCTAAATCCAAAGGTATCAACCATAAACCCTAAAAATGGAGCTTCTAAAGGTTTCAACCTAAACTACCACCTAGGTTCATCACAAAAATGTGAGAAAAATGCTACCGGAGCATGCATGTCTAACCTAATCACACACAAAAAATCAGCTCAAGAATCATCACCACATGTTCACACAAAATTCCACAAAATTAGGTATCAAACATAACCATTTTAATATCAATTAAAATATAAAATTCCCATAAAATCAGAAAATGCATGAAATGAAAATATTTCTTCTCTAAAAAATATTAGATTCAATCATGAATACAATGCAAAAAGAATGGGATTAATTGGATCTTTTTTAAATTTTATATGATTTTTCAAGAATCAGAAACAAAATGGAAAAATAAAAGGAAATCCAAATAAAAAGATAAATGCACGGTGTGGATAGTAACCAGAATCAGTTCAAATAATGGATTGGGCCTTCAGGGGGGTGTGAATATCAGCCAATTCACTAAGCCCAACATCAGCACTCAAGTGAAACGATGCGTTTCATTAATTCAGATCCTTCACAATATGAGATTAGAACGTGGCCGTTGGATGAGGGTCCTAGTCCAAGGTCAAACCATGATCCAATGGCTCTAGAGTCATCTTCTACCTTTTGAACATCTGAACTTCGCGCGCAGCTCTGGCCACCACCGGTAGTGCTCTGGTCATCGTCCCCAACCCTAACTCTCTCTAGGATCCTCCATTGCAAATGGTCTGTACATGAATCTTGTCCCAAATTTCCTCACGAATTCATCCATACCCTTAGTTCAGCCTAAATCCTCAAGATTCACCATAACCAACTTTCAACCGAAAATGGTAACACCCTAGATTGGTCACTAATTCTCAAATTAATGGTCTGAAAACCTTCCTACACCGTTCTACAATGCATCTAACACCCTGATTCATCTTGATTCTACCTAATTCATGCTGGAGGAAGAAAGTTACTAACCTGAAAATTCTTGATGAACAGATGCACTAAACCTCCAAATCAAGCTCTACAATCTTTCAAACACGATCAATGAACCCTTTCCTTGCTTCTGTATGCAATAGAACTGGTTGAAAGCTCCTGAATCTTGAAACCCGATGGTGAGTTGTAGGTGGAAAAATTCAATGGCTCATACACGATTCAGCCACAAATTCTCTTGGATTATGATCTGGATTCAATCCCTAGCATCCATGGAAGAAGTTTCAATCAAGAAAATGGATGGAGAGTGAAGAAATTGGTGAAACCAAATTCAATTGCAAGCTGAGAAATCTCAATCCCAATCTATGCTCTCTCCTTCAATCATCACCAACCTTTGCATTGGATCACCTCTGCTCAATATATAGATGATGTTTGGATGATCTAGAACCCTCTAGATCCTTCTAATGAGAGTTTCAATCTCTCATGTCATGAGATTTTCAACCATATGCCATGATATGTATAACCCTGCAAACAGCTTGAAACCAATCTCATTCACTTCCAATTTCTCCCCTAGTGACATTTTGAAAGTGTTTAGCTTGCAAGGGGCTTTGGTTATGCCTTGATTCTAGGTTTTGCACATGTTACTTATGATGTAAGTAATCACTTTTCAAAGTAAGTCCACAAATTAGACCTCAACTCAAAAATGTGGCTAAACCAATGTTCTTGAAATGTTTTCTAGAGTCAAAATGATATATTACATGCCATGGTTTGGATGTGTAGATTGAAAATATCAATTTCCAACTTTGGTTTATTTAACTTATACCCTTATTTTAGGTCATTTTTGCAACTTTGAGCTACAAGCATTCCCATCATCTCATGACCTCTTTACTAGCCTTAAAACATCATTTTCAACAAGTTTGATGTTGAACATTTTTCCATTTGAAGCTTGGAAATAGGAGTTATGGCCTTATGCTTGAAATGACCTATAATCTCCAAATGACCAAAATGCCCTTGACTTGTCAAAGCCATAACTTGAGCTTTACAAATCCTATCAAGGACTTCTATTACTCTCTAGAAAGCTAAGAGGATAAGGAACAACATTCATGTTTACCAAAAGTAAATAGGAATCATCCTTCTTGGGCAAAAGTTTGATGCAAGTTGGGTAACTTTCAAGCCCCTAGATCCACATACCTCAGATGACCTGTAACTTGTCAAAGTCATAACTTGAGTTCTACAAATCCTATCAAGGACTTCTAGTACTCAAATTAAATCTAAGCTCATGCTATACAACATTCATGTTGGGGGTGGGATGAGATAACAATCACATCTTGAGCTAAACTGCCTTGAAGATAGGGGTCAAACTAGGGGATTTTACACTGTCAAGCCATAGAAACCCTAGCTTGAGACTTCTCAAACTCTTCAATCATGATGAGTTGACCTTGGAATCGTCCTTATAGCATCTCAATGCCCCAAAACATGATCACATGGCTCTTGGATTAGGTCTCAACCTTCTTCAAATCATCAGTTGACCTAGGGTTGACCCAGTCAAACCCTAACTGCACTACTCATGGCTGAGTCTTCTTAATCTTGCATAATGACCTATCTAGGCTTCATGATGGCTTTCAAGACATATCATGAGCTCTCTCAAGGCTTCAAGTCCACATTCCTGGCTTCAGAATCATCTGAGGAGCTCCCCAACTCTCAAGTTAGGAGACACATACTCTTGGTTTCCACCACTCTCTCTGAGGATCTTTTGACTTCTCTGACAAGGATATCAACCCTTGAGCACTTGAATAACCTTCTTAAATAGCTTCAAAGTCTTGTGTAGCTCTTGATTGGTGATCATACCTCTTGATCTCCTGCATATATGTCAATGAAATGCAAATGATAATGCTAATGTGAATGAAATGAGACATAAGCTAGGTGAAGAAATATTGGGCAAATTTTAGGGTGCAACAATCATCCTATATGTATCAACATTCCATGGTAGAAAAGTCAGAGGTTAAACCTAAGTCAAAAGGTTCAAACTAAATCTAAAACTTCAAAGGCACACTAAGGGGATCCATTCATGAACACTCCTAAGCAACTACCCCAAAACCTTATTTAAAATCATCTAAAAATCATAACAAAAATCACACAATACCACCAACATGTGTACAATCAGCATGTAAAATCTCAAGATCAAACTCAGAAGTATGGATGAGAAATAAAATGAACAAATTCAAAACACAATTATCACATTATTAAGAATACACTAAAAGAGAAAATATGAAATAAATGGAAAATGCATGGAAAATTAAAATAAAAAGCATGGAAATATTCTACA
>OZ012741.1:79071739-79150048 GCA_963859935.3 Lathyrus sativus
TATACTTGTCAAATGTGGGTGCTTTAAATTTGAGGGGCACCCTCATACCAGGGACCATTCCCATGTTAGTCGCGTCCAACCCCGTGGAGTTCTGATTAGCAAGATTCCTCATATGTTCTTTCCAACAACCTGAACCTTCTATCACTATCAACGGGCATCTCACGATCCCTGCCTGGAGGAGGGGAAAGCATCTTCCTGGCGATCTTCGTCCCAATGAGAATCCTCATTACCATAACCAGCATAAGCAGTATGAGGACCAAAACCAGTCTGATTAATCCTAGGACCGTATCCCATATTACCAAAACCTTTATTTCCAGCCCCTGGCCCAAAGCCAGCATTGTGAGCATTAATACCCCATACCATTGTGACTCCCATTGTCAAAGACAGCATTACCGAAGCCTTGATTGCTGTAACCCTGATTTCCATAACCCTGATTACCACCAAAACCAGCGTTGCCAATACCAACACCTATACCAGTATTCCCAGCACCGAGACCAGCATTCCCAATGCCAACATTGAACCCAGCATCCTCAGCCTCCAACATTGAAACCGGCATTCCCAACACCAACAGGGAAACCAGCATTCCCAGGCACATTCATATTCTCAGCTTTGTTACCGTTCTCAGCAGTATTGAGGGCAACCACCGGTACAGTGTCATCTGCTCGAGGAGTCTCGACTTGAGAAGTATTATTAGCCAACCCGCTGTGTAGCACACCCTGACTGTCAACCCTAGCAATGAGAGGATGCACCAGAGTTTGTAGCTGCTCTTGGCCCTTGGCCACAGTTTCCATCACCTGCATGAACTGCGCCATCCGGTCGCGTATCTCTTGCATCTCACTCTGCATCTGGTCCATGGCTTTCTTACAGTTGCTTCTGGTAGAGTAGCGATGAATACGCTGACCGACAATCTTGGAACCTGCATCAACAAAGGGTTAGGAAACAGTTCAAAGTCCCTGTTATGCAAATGATTTATGCAAATGCAAACATGTATCCATGCATTAGGAGGAAATAAAGTCTACCATCCAATCATGGAAAGAAACCCTCATATATATATATATATATATATATATATATATATATATATATATATATATATATATATATATATATATATATATATATATATATATATATATATAATATTATATATATATATATATATATATAATATATATATATATATATATATATATATATATATATATATATATATATATATATATATATATATATATATATATATATATATATATATATATATATATATATATATATATATATATATATATATATATATATTATATATATATATATATATATATATATATATATATATATATATATATATATATATATATATATATATATATATATATATATATATATATATATATATATATATATATATATGAAAAGCCCGCGTGGGTAGCGTACAACAAAAGCAAAATACAACTGAAGCAGCAACATGACCCCAACCAACAAGCCTGGTGGTGATCAGCATATTAATGCATAAAAGGTACAAAGAAATACAAAGAAATCAGGTGCGGCCGCGAGCACGGAAATCCTCTAGTAACTTCTTCGTATCAGGATGGTCAGGCTGAGTGAGCAGGTCCTGGATTAACAGATCCCTTTGCCTGATGGCATCCGGGAGGTTCTCAGCAATGCTCCCCCACACACCTTCTTCAAAACGGTTCTCCACCCTACTCCTCTTAACGTCAGCCCGGAGTTGATAATCCAGTAAGTTTGCTTTGATCTCAATCATCTTATATTGGACATCTCGTCGGAGTGAGGCTTCAGCCTCTATCTTCTTGTTTTTGCCCTCAACCTGGGCTTCCAACTGGACTATCTACTGCTTCAGCTTTTCTTCCCTCTCTTTATGGCTAGTCAAGGTATTATTCCACAGCTTCTCGTATTGGGTCAACTTCCAGTATACCTTATCTAGATCCTGCTTCTTGGTGGTAAATACCCCGTGCACTGCCTTTAGGTCCAACCCAAGACGCTCTCTAGAATCGGTCTCTTTGGTCAAGTTAGCGCCCAGGTGGTTGATCATCTCTGTCTGCCTCTTGCAGGTGTAGACGGCTCCGCTCTTTTCTCTTCGGAGCTGAGCAGTCTCATTTTCCAGTTCTTCATTGGCTTTGACTAGCTCTACATTCTTGGCTTGAAGCTGCTCATACTTCTGGATTTCGATCATGGTAGGTTCTGAAGGTTCTTCCTGCTTGACAGGAGGAAAAAGCATCAACACTTTCTTTGCTCTGCTAAGAATCCAATCCACATAAGGAGGATAAGCCTGATTATTGCTTTTCCCTAATGAGGTCTTTCCCTTTCGATGAACTTTATTCCAAGCATGTTCAAACCTAACCATATCATCCCCTTCTAATGCACCAGTGAGGTACAGAGATTCATGTACCTCTTCGTCTTTATGAGGGCCCCTCAAAGCATACCCGAATTGTCTGATAGCAACAGATGGATTTTAGTTGATACAAACCTTCCTACCCACAAGAGGGACATTAGGAAAGCTCCCACAGCTGTAAATAATTTCACTCCCCAGACGATCTCTATCAAACCAATCAATGTCTTCGGCAGACAAGCTCATCAGTCGCTCCGACCATTCCTTCGTCTCTGCCGTCTTTATAAAAGGACCATCCTTCGGTAGATGAGTGACAAACCATATGTAGAACAATGAAGCACAACAGGACACACCCTTGCCTCTTCTATTATCGTTCTTGTAGTGCATCGAATGGTACACGTCTCCGAGCAAGGTTGGGATTGGATTCTTTGAGACGAAGATACGAAGGGCGTCCACATCCACAAAATCTGGAATATTGGGGAATAGCATGATACCATATATGCACAGGGCCAAGATCGCTTTGAACACCACCCAACATTCCTTCTTGGCGAAGTGTCGGGCTTTCTCAACTAGAAAAGGTAATGGAACCCCCAGGCTCCATTTCTCTTGACGGTCTTTCCTTCTAACTCAGAAACATCAATATGCAGAGCTGTAGCAATCTTAGCTAGATCTGGCTCCTGATCGATAGGCCAAAAGGGTACCTGGGCAAGAATGGGTATCTCCAATATGACAGAAAAATCTCCCAAAGTGGGGGCCAGCACATAGCTCGGAAATGTGAAGCAACGCAACGGGGGATCATAAAACTGAAGTAGAGTCTGGAGTCCGTTCAATTCATACACAGATGGCTTGCACACAACACTGAGCAGCTTCCCATAGGTTCTTCTGAAATCTCCCATAACTTCTTTACCAGGAAAGGAAATCAAACCTCTCAGAATAGTAATATCTGGAGTAGGAAATTTGTAGGCCAAAGTTCTTCTCACACTGGGCTCCATGATGGACACAGAAAGGACAAGATTGCTAGAATCGAGAGGGAACTGCACACCTGCAACACAGATACATGTTAGATGCAATGCAATATGAAAATATAAATGCAGATGCAAAATGTAGCAGGGGATCAAGTGTTGTACTGTGCTGTGCTGTGCGGTGAAGTGGCAGATCATGATTTAGCTTCAGCAAGAAAATACCACACTCTAATAATAAAGGCCTACTGAAACCCACAAAACTGATTCACTGACAAGAAAACCAGGTTGTCTGAAGGTTACGGTTTCCTGCAATAAACCCGACCCCGCTCACGGGTATGGACCTAATCACTGACAAAGGTACGACATCCTATGCGTTCATCAGCGTCCCAGACTTTCAAGAAACTATGATACGATACCCAGAAGGTGTGGCATCATTATCTCTTGAAGTAGCCTCACTCAGCTGAATCACAAATGATCGGTCCCTAGAGTCGACAATCCTAAGGTCTGAAATCCTTTCAACGGCCCACTGGGCTGGAAATGGAAATCATCTCAAAGAACCTCGTCTGAGTGCAGATTTCGTGGGAACTAGTGCATGCCTAACATACAGGTTCACCACAAATCTGCTTCTAAAGCTATGTACATACTAAAGCATGGGTCTAGCTTATCACTCATCAGAGCCCTTCCCACAACAGCACAATAATAATAATATCATACTGAAAATAAAATGCGGAAAGTAAAAAAGCGATAAATAAACACGACCCAACAGGTAAACACACAAGCGCTAGGAATGACTCGCACATGGAACCGTTGGATTCCCCAGCAGAGTCGCCAGCTGTCACTACTACGAAAAACAAGGTGCCGGAAAGACAGAAGAGTCGCCACCTTTCGTTATTTATCCCTCAGAACGGGAAAGGAAACGATCGGAAAAACCTAACGTAAAGGTATAAGACAAGGTCATCGCAACCATTGTCTGGATTCGGGAGTCGGTTACGCAAGGCGAAGGTATTAGCACCCCTCACGTCCATCGTACTCGATGGGATCCACGCTTGTTGTGTTTGTCTGACGGGTTTGTTACATCTATCTACACTAAATATCTGGCCTGAAAAGAAAAGAAAATGACTCGGCAAAGTGTCGCACTTTATGCCTACGTATTCCCGTCTGGAACGAGAAATCAGAGTCAATGTAGTTTGCCTAACTACGGGTAATGGGGGAAGGTTGCTCGCCAAGATATCGCATCTTGTGCCTACGTACTCTTAACAAGCTTGAGAGATCAGAGCTAACGTAGTTCAGGCTAACGAGAGACACAAGTTTGTCTTTTTTATCCGAGTAGGGTTAACAGACGGTTCCAGCAGTTGGTGTATGCAGCTCGACCATTGGGGACTTAGGCGTTACCATTTGCGGTAGAACCGAGAGTTAACTAAACTCTCCTTCTGAAAAAGGGTTTCCAAGGGATTAGGGGTCCAAGAGGACAAAAGATGTTTGATCTTTGTTTTCTGTTTTCTACGGAAGAAGTGTTTTTTAGTTGTCTGTAGTTTGTACAACACTAGAGACTATGACTTAGGAGCGAATGCGTCGCATATCGTCCAAAGGACATATACTAAACACTCTAGATGATTAAGAGGAGACCGCTCAATCATCACTTCCCAAGTAGCTTAAGGCTCGTATTGCGCTTGTACTGACTGGCCTTTATTACGTTTTTTACTGTTGTTTGAGATAAGAAGAGAAAGGGAACAACTGAAGGGAAACTGTACAATCCTAATGTTGTCATGCAATGTTTGTCCTATGGTTGAGGTTAGAAGGGAAACTAACTAATGTTATCATGCATGGTTAAAATCCTAATGTCTGTCATAACTTCTCTTGAGCGAGAGAAGTCAGAGTTCCTAGGGGAACATGGCAAAGGAAAACAAACAGTAAAAGAAATTACTGTAAAGATGCATGCAATGCAAGTGAGGGAGGAAATATGTGTGGGGAAGAAGCCTCCACAAGCTCATCTCAACCTCAAGCCAGGTATTAATAACTGCAAAGATAATAGAATAAAGTAAATGCAATCAAACCGACCACACACCACACAGGCAAGGGAGCTGAGCTCTACCAAATACCAGCAAGCAAAGCCACATAGTAGAAATACAAGCAGAGGGAGAAACTCAACCTCTAATGCAATACAAGCAAGGGGAGAAGCTCAACCCTTAGGATGCTCTTAGGCCTATGATCATCTACATGAAGCCTACTACTAATGCAACACTCCAAGCAAGTCACATCAATACAGTTGAACAAGAAGAAAACAGACAAACAGGGAGAACAGGCCAGCAATCTCCACAGCAGAGCAATCTTCTGAAAGCAATCCAATCCAAAGCCTGTAATTATTCTTCAAGTCCACACCATCTTCAAGAGAATGAAAGGAATTTATGACAAGTAATCAAACAAGTTTCTATCCTATGGAAGGAAATTGGGTGTTGGGAGGCTAGGGTAAGGTCCACAGGAGCTTATCCCAAGCACTCAACCAACTAAGAGAAATTTGGGGAAACCTAAAGGTTTGGCTCCTTCAAGAGGTGTGCCATATTCCCCCCGCAGGAAGGACTGTGCTACCTCAAGAAGGTTCCTAAAGAGGAAAGGATGAGGGAATTTTAGGAGAATGGAGATGAGAAGCAAGGTAAGTTCCACAGGAACCTACCACAGACACTCAACCAAATCCATTTCCTTTAGAGAGCTTGCTTAGGCTCAACTCCAATGTGAAAGGCAGGGAATTCCTCCACAGGAGGAATTATACCCACAAGGGAGGATCCTAATTAAGCAAGGAATACTTGAAAGGGTAACTAATCCTAGAGAAAGATCATTCACCTACTCGAATCTCTAAAGAAACTCAAATGTTACCTCCTAATGATTACCTACACTAAGGCCAATTTGTAAAATAGGGAACTAAGGGAAAATCAATCCTAAAAATCTAAAGAAAATACTACATCATCCTATTTGTATCAACATTCCATGGTAGAAAAATTAGAGGTTAAACCTAAGTCAAAAGGTTCAAACTAAATCTAAAACTTCAAAGGCACACTAAGGGGATCCATTCATGAAAACTCCTAAACAACTACCCCAAAACCTTATTTAAAATCATCTAAAAATCATAACAAAAATCACACAATACCACCAACATGTGTACAATCAGCATGTAAAATCTCAAGATCAAACTCAGAAGTATGGATGAGAAATAAAATGAACAAATTCAGAACACCATTATCACTTTATTAAGAATACACTAAAAGAGAAAATATGAAATAAATGGAAAATGCATGGAAAACTAAAATAAAAAGCATGGAAATATTCTATACATTCTAATCTATATCCACTAATTTTCTCAGATTTTATTGCCAATATTCACTATTTTTTATGAATTAAATATAACAATCAAATAAAACCACAAAAAAAAGAAGAAAAAAGAAAAAGGAATCAAGGTGAGGGTGTAACCTGCAGGAAGAACAAGTGCTTATTCGCCTGGGCCCAAGAATGGGGGGTGTTGATAGTGCGTGGGTGCTGGGCCCATTTGAGAGTGTTAATTCAGTTTATTATTTTCTAATGAAATGACGCCAGGGGGTGAATTAAGCAACTATTCTACGTGTATTTGATGCTGGGCCTGCTAGGGAGGGGTGAGGATAGAACAAGCCTAGAACCCTTAATCAATTACACGCATCTCTCATAATTTACAAAAACAACCATACGCGGGATCGAACCCACGCTCACTAGGTGTACATAGCGAAATGAAGAAGCTTGGTACAAGTCACTAATTGAAACGACGCCGTTTTGGAATAGATGATGTGGCGCGTCCTGCAGCGTAGGATTGATGACTTGGTCTCCATCTTCCTCATGCATGAACGGTGGTGATTCTATCTTCTCCATTTCGATTTTCTGCAAGGAGGGAAACGCAGATTCCGGCCAGCCGGCGACGATATCTTTCCGGCAACCTTCGGGCAACTCTATCTCTCTCGATACTCAACGAAACTACATGGTTCTTGAATGAAAGTTGAGGGAAATTCCATGAGGATTACAAATATCCTATTTAAATGAGCTAAAACTCCATGATTAAAGAAATCTATGTCCAAACCGAAAATGGATCCAAACCTAATTTGTCACTAAACCTCAAATTTACTATCCATAATCCATCTATACCTTAATTACAACCTAGCCACATGAATCTAAGATGCAAAAAACGTGTAAATTAAGTGCAATTTTGAGAAATGGAAACCTGAGTCGGAGCTTTAATTACAGGTGGTTTCAGGCCTCAATTCTTCTCCAACAAGTGCAGATTGCTTCAGGGAATGATGATGAATGTTTCTTGATAGCCAATTCCTGCTGAAACTCTTTGAATCTCCAAAACCGAAAATCAAGTTTCAAGCTCTTTCACCAAATTGCTCCAATAGACTCTCAACTGAATTTTCCACTAGAAGGTTCTCAGAATGATCCACATCCAATTTATAGTCAGTTTAACAACTTTGGAGGCCCAAACAAAGCCCAATTTGGGATTTTCAATTTTCACTTTCCTTCCAAAATTTCAATGATGGTGTGCACGTTTTTGCCTTGCTCTCCCCTCAAATCCAGTCCAATTCACTTGCCTGACAGTTGTGGAGTACAATTGAATAATTTTCCTTCCTTGATTCCAATCAAAGGGATGCATGTGGTATGTTTCTTCATAATGAAGTAAGACTCCATATGACCATGTTATGAGCTTCAATTCAAAAATTTGATGATGCCAAAGTCTTTATAATGTCCATTCCAATCAAAATGATCACAAATTTGGCCTGAAAACATCCCATTTCCAATTGTTTTGAATTTTTACCTTTCAATCCATTAAAATGGTCTTTTTGGGAATTTTCTTCAACCAATGCTTGATACAATACATATCAATGAACTCTTGATACTTGGATAAGCTAAAAACATCATTTTGAGCAACTTTCATGTTGAACAAAAATCCATTTGAAGCTTGCAAGATAGTGAAATTGACCTATGATGCCAAATGACCTATAATCTTACTTTCCCAAAATACCCCTAACTTGTAAACCTCATAACTTGAGTTCTACAAATCATATGGAAGACTTCTAATACAATTTGGAAAGCTAAGATCAAGACCTACAACTTTTATGTTGGACAAAAGTTTAGGAGAAACACCCTTCTAGGTCAAAGGTTCCTTGGAAGTTGGTGAACTTTCACAGACAGATTTCACATTCCTCAGATGACCTGTAACTTGTATGGACCATAACTTGAGTTCTATAAATCCAATGGAGGACTTCTAGTACTCAAATTAAAGCTAAGTGCATGCTCTACATGTTTCATGTTAGCCAAAAGTGGAGAGGAAACTTGTATCTTTAGATAAGTGGTCTTGAAGTTAGGCACTAAATAGGGGATTTTACCCTAAGAACCCTAATTTAGCAACTCCTCACACTCTTGATCCTTAATGAATTGATCTTGAAATATTATCTCATGTGTCACAACACAACTATCCACGGTTACAGAGACCTAGAATTGAGCTTTGATCCTCTTCAATTGCCCATTTGACTTAGAATTTCTCAGATGAAAACCCCACTTTCAACACCCTCAACTGTGACTTTCCACACCTGGCATAATGACTTAATTGAGCTCCAACGTGACCTTCAAGGCACTGCAATGAGCTCTACTCACACCCTCTCACCTTGGTCAAGACCTCACCATCCCTTGATGATCTTCAACTGGCCCTCAAATTAGGAGACTAACCCCATACAAGCAAATGATCTTCTTAAGAACCCAGCCCCCTTCCTGATGGTTATGGTGACTTCTCAAACTTGCATAAGTACTCTAGATATGCTTCTCTGGATATAAACCCCACTTGATCCCCTGCACAAGTGAACAATGCTATGCTATGCAAACGTTGGATCAATGATATGCTAATGTAATGAAACATAAACCAAGTAAGAAAAGGTTAGGCAAATTTTGGGGTGCAACAGACACATAAATTTTATCAGCATAAATCTGCCATTTATGACATATCTTCGCGAATTTGAAGCAATCCGACTCCATCGTCAGCCAGTAATATCCTGCTCGTAGGATCTTTCTCGTCATGGCATGTCCGCCGACGTGCGTACCAAATGTGCCTTCATGGACTTCCTCCATAAGCAAACTAGCTTCTTTCTCATCTACACATCTGAGTAGCACGAGATCGTGATTTCTCTTATATAGAACTCCATCAGGATTGAGATAGAAATTTTCAGACAGCCTCCTCAGAGTCTTCTTATCCTAGGTTGACGCTCCCGCAGGATACTCCTTAGTCATAAGGAAAGTCTGGATATCATGGAACCATGGCTCTTCATCGAAGGCTTCCTCAATTGCAAAAACAAATGCAGGTCTATCAAGACAGGAAATGATAATGCTTGGGGCTTCATTCCAAAAATTGACTTTGTACATCGAAGCCAACGTGGCTAAGGCATCAGCCATCTGATTTTCTTCTACAGGCACATGGTAGAGTTCCACTCGATTAAAGAACGGAAGTAGCCTTCTGGCATAATTCATGTGAGGGACCAAATTCGACTGACGAGTATCCCACTCCCCTTTAATTTGGTTAACAACAAGTGCCGAGTCACCATATACATCCAGGTTTTTGATTCTCAAATCAATGGCTTCTTCTAAACCCATGATGCATGCCTCGTATTCCGTTTCATTATTGGTGACCGAAAAAGTCAATCTGGTAGTGAAAGTGATATGGGATCCCTGGGGAGTCGTAATGATTGCCCTAATACCACTTCCATACAAATTAACTGCACCGTCAAATATCAATTTCCACTGGGACTTCCTATCTGGCCCCTCATCGGGCAACGGTTCATCATAATCATTCACTTTGAGAAACATGATATCCTCATCAGGGAATTCAAATTTCATCGGCTGATAATCTTCGATAGGCTGTTCGGCAAGGTATTCAGACAATACACTTCCCTTGATGGCCTTCTGGGAAACATATTGAATGTCATACTCCGTCAACACCATTTGCCATCTGGAAATCCTTCCTGAAAGCGCTTGCTTCTTGAAGACGTACTTGATCGGATCCATCTTCGAAATTAGCATGCTCGTGTGATTGAGCATATACTATCGTAAACGTTTGACAGCCCAAGCGAGTGCGCAACACGTGTTTTCCAACATTGAGTAACGGGACTCACAATCTGTGAACTTTTTACTCAAGTAATAAATTGCATGATCCTTTCGGCCAGTCTCGTCGTGCTGACCGAGAACGCAACCCATGCTATTCTCAAGAACTGTCAAGTAAATGATTAAGGGTCTTTCGGCCACTGGGGGTATCAAAATCGGAGGTTCCTGCAGATACTGTTTTATCTTATCAAATGCCTTCTGGCAATCCTTGTTCCAGATAATCGCCTGATCTTTTTTCAGTAGTTTCAACATCGGTTCACAAGTGGCCGTGAGCTGTGATATAAACCTTGCAATGTAGTTTATTCTTCCCAGGAAACCACGAACTTCTTTTTCAGTCTTTGGCGCTGGCATGTCTTGTATTGCTTTTACCTTAGTAGGATCAACCTCAATGCCTTTTTCGCTCACAATAAACCCGAGTAGTTTTCTAGACCGTACTCCGAAAGTACACTTGTTAGGATTCAGCCTCAACCTGAACTTCCTAAGCCTCTAAAAAAGCTTCAGCAAATTGACCAGATGTCCTTCCTCTGTTTGGGACTTTGCAATCATGTCATCAACATAGACTTCAATCTCATGGTGAATCATGTCATGAAACAAAGTGACCATCGATCGCTGGTAAGTGGCCCCTGCGTTCTTCAGACCGAAAGGCATTACCTTGTAGCAGAACGTTCCCCAAGGTGTAATGAATGTGGTTTTCTCCATTTCCTCCGGTGCCATCTTGATCTGATTATAACCGGAGAAGCCATCCATGAATGAAAAGACGAAAAATTGAGCTGTATTGTCGACCAACACATCAATATGAGGGAGTGGGAAATCATCTTTAGGGCTCGCCTTATTCAAATCCCGATAATCAACGCACATCCGCACCTTATCGTCCTTCTTCGGTACATGTACTATGTTGGCGACCCACGGAGGGTAAGTAGTGACCGTTAAAAAGCCAGCATCCAACTGCTTTTGCACTTCTTCTTTGATCTTAACGGCCATATCTAGTCGTGTCCTTCTAAGCTTCTGCTTAACGGGAGGACAATCTTCTCGCAGTGGTAGATGATGGACCACTATGTCAGTGTCGAGTCCGGGCATATCTTCATACGACCAAGCAAAGATGTCACTATACTCTCGAAGCATCTCAACCAATCTCTGCTTGACATCACTTTGTAATGCAGCCCCTATTCTGACATTTCTGACAAGTTCCTCAGAACCCAAATTAACAATCTCAATCTCTTCCTCGTGAGGCAGAATGACCTTCTCTTCTTGTTTCAACAAACGGGCCAACTCTTCGGGAAGGTCTTCGTCTTCATAAATCTCTTCTTCAGCTTGATAGATCGGGCAATCAAAGTTGAAGTGAGTCGTAGAAGGTTCAGAGTCGATGTCATCTGTGATGTGAATCCTGCAATAACAAGGGTTAAGCTTAAAACAAGGATATGCAGGTTAGCACAAACCCTATTGCCATTTTATTGTTTTTCAAAACAAAAATAAAAACAGGAATAACAGAGATCACAAAATTTGAATGCAAAGAAAACGCCTTTTAATTTATTGATAATATGTACATGCATAAGCTATAAAGGCCCTGACAATAAAACCGTTATGCCCTTGGTAGAGCATAAGGTTGTACAATAATTGGAAAAGACAAAGCATTACTCTTTGCGCGTCACTTGGATGACATCCTGGACGTACCAGTTGTTGAGGCTCAGGCCTGGTTTGCTCGGCTGAATCCAGGAGTCCAGGTTGCAATCACTATCTTTGTTGTCTTCAGACACGGTGTTGACATTCTCAAATATCACGCCACCTCTTATGAACTGAATCGGCCTTTTGACGCACGGCGCCCTGCGAGAGGAGGAAGCATCAGCAGAAGGAGAATACCCTAACCCAAACTTATCCCATTTGTTAGGGATTTCCAGGACTTTCCCCCAGCCTGGGACAGAGCCAGCTTGAACAACAACTTGAGCTTCCTTGAAGGAAGAGAGAGTCATCTCAGGTTTCTCAATCGTCACCGGAGTCGTATCCTTGACCTTAATAGCTTCAAATGCCTGGCACAAAGTTTTGTGGATCTCGCCATCCACCTTAACATATTTAAAAGATGACAAATGGCTCACCATTATGTCCTCTTCACCAAAGACGGTCACTGTCGCTACCGCGAAAATAAGGTGCCGGCAAAACAGAAGAGTCGCCACCTTTCGTTATTTATCCCTCAGAACGGGAAAGGAAACGATCGGAAAAACCTGAAGAAAAAGGTATAAGACAAGGTCATCGCAACCATTGTCGGGGTTCGGGAGTCGGTTACACAAGGGGAAGGTATTAGCACCCCTCACGTCCGTCGTACTCGACGGGATCCACGCTTGTTGTGTTTACTGGACGAGTTGGTTTATCTATCTACCTATCAAGGCTGGCTTTGAGAAGAAAAGAAAATGACTCGGCAAAGCGTCGCGCTTTATGCCTACGTATTCCCATCAGAGAATGAGAAATCAGAGTCAACGTAGTTCGGCTAACTACGGGTTATGGGGGAAGGTGGCTCGCTAATACATCAATATTGTGCCTACGTACTCTCAACAGGTATGAGAGATCAGAGCTTACGTAGTTCGGGATAATACGGCTTACGGGGATTCAAATTCATCTGTTTTATCGAGTAGGGTTAAACAACAGTTCCAGCAGTTAGGGACAAAGCCTGTTTGTGGTGGCGCTGAAGTTTAACGACACTCTTTTCCTCAGAAAAGCTTCCTTTGAATTATGGGCCCACGGGGCAAAAAGGTTTGAAGTTTGTTTTCTGTCTTTTACGAAACAAGTGTTTTTTATTGTGTTTGCAATTTCAATCGCACTAAAGACTATGACCTGAGAGTGAATGTGTCGCATGTCACCCAAAGGGTGCCATACTAAACATCCAGACTGTTGAAAAGAAGCTCTCCAACAATCCTTTCTCAGATAGCTTAAGGCTCGTAACGTACGAAAGAAATCATTCATGATTACTGTATCTTAAGCTGTTTTGAGGTGAGAAGAGAACAGGCTCGACTAATGGGAAACTATCAAGTCCTACTGTTGTCATGCCAAGGATTCATCCTATAGCTGAAGTTTGAAACAGGGAACTCCTAGAAGTTATCATGCATAGGTTTCAACCTAAAGTTCTAATCATCACTTCCTTATCAAAGGAAATGAGAGTCCTAGGGGATCATGTCAATGATAAACAAATACAGATAAAGCATCAGCTTAAATAGTAAACAATAATACAGTAAAATGCATGCAATGCAAGTGAGGGAGGAAATGTGTATGGGGCATCAGCCTCCACAAGCTCATCTCAACCTCAAGCCAGAATGAATAACAGTAATCATACAAGAAGAAATAACATGCTATCAAGCAAAATACAATAAACTGTAATCATACAGGAGGAAGTAACATGCTATAAAGCAAAATAAACCACATGGGCAAGGGAGCTGGGCTCCACCGAATACCCGCAAGCAAAGCCATACAGTAAAAATACAAGCAGAGGGAGCAACTCAACCTCTAGTGAAATCATGCTCCTAGATTAAATGAGTCTAGATATGAACTTAATCTAATGCATCAAGAAAATCAAACAAGGCACATTAGCATAGAATAGAAAACAGACAAGAAAGCAGATCAACAACTCCCTCTCTCAAGCTTCAGCTCTTCTGTCATCAACTCAGTCTTCAGACTTCATTCACCCTTCAAGGCTATCATCTTCCATGACAAGTATCAACTTACTTCTCCAAGGTTTCAACCCATCAAACATAAGTATCCACTTATTTTCTCTTCGTAAGCTTCAGCTCTTCAGTCAATTCCACCTTCAGGCTTCACTCCTAACCACAAGTATCAACTTGATTTCTTCAGGCTCTCAAAGCATCAGTGTAAGTGTCAACTTCCTTTATTCCTCAAGCCTCAGCTCTATACTTACTCTCAAATGAATCCTCTTCATGAGTACCAACTTAGTTTTCTGGATCTTCAAGCTTCAGCCCTCTTTGCTTTACCAGTCTCAACTTGGTCTTCTTCTACAAGCTTCAGCTTCTCAGAGTAGTCTTCAATCACCTGGAAGTGTCAACTTCATCCTTCAACCCTTTAAGCCTCAGCTCTTCACTCAATCTCCATTGAATCTTCAGGTATCAACTTGCTCTTCTTGCTCTTTAAACTTCAACTGCAATGGCAATGCTCAAGGAATCATCCTCTTCCATATTCTTCAATGAAGTCCTCATCTTCAAACTCAAGCCCAAAATCCTTCAAGATACTCAAACCAGAATACAATTGATTTAACAGAGAGTGGGAATGATAAATAGCTTACTGACAACCAAAGGAAGCCTGTAAGGGTTCATCATTCTGAGAGACTAGTTCCCTCAAAGTTCTACTTCCCAGATAAAGCCACTCATCCCTCCAAAGGAGGGATGTGAATATCTGAGAAGGACTTTTAGTCATTGGGAGGAATGGAAGCACAAAATGCTTTCCATATTTGTGAAAGAAATCATTCTACCTATAAGGCTCTCCCTATGTTTCCTACTTCCTAAATCTTCATCAGATACATTCAGGCATAAGCAAATCCAAAGCTCCAAGCAACTTCAAGCAACTTCAAGCATCCTCATTTTGTCTTCAACTTGTCTTCAACTTGTCTTCAATATCAACCAAAGGCAAACCAAGCAAAAACCCTAATCTAAGGGGACTAAAGGAGTTAAACTAGTTGAATTAGTAAGTTAGGATCACCTAAAACTAGCACCTAAACTAAAATCAAACAAAAATAGAAAACTATCCTATTAATTCTACAAAAATTCCTAAGGGAACCTAGGTCAATCATGACTCTACCACATTAATTTCAAAGATCAAACCATCAAATAAGACCTAGAAATAAATTCTACATTATGAGGTATCAAACCTAAACCCTAAAAGGAAGCATCTAAATATCAATCTAGAAAGCACACCTATTTTTATCACAAAAATGTGATAAAAATACTATGGGAGCATACATGTCTAACCTAATCACACACAAAAAATTAGGATCAAAGTCATCACCACATGATCACACAAAATTCCACAAAATTATGTATCAAACATAACCATTTTAATATCAATTAAAATGTAAAATTCCCATTAAATCAGAAAATATATGAAATGAAAATATTTTTTTCTCTAAAAAATATTAGACTCAATCATGAGTAAAATGCAAAAAGAATGGGGTTTATTGGATTAATTTTCAATTTATTATGAATTTTCCAATAACCATGAATAAAATGAAAAAATAAAGAAAATTCAATTAAAATAATAACACGCGCGGTGCAAATAGAAATGAAATTCAGTTTAAATAATGGGTTGGGCCATCAGGGGGTGTGGATATCACTTAATTCATTAAGCCCAGCACCACAGATAAATGAAACGGTGCGTTTCGCTATCAGAATTCCTTCACAAGCTGAGTTTAAAACATGGCAGTTGGATGAGCTTCTAGTCAAAGGTCCAACCATGATCCAATGGTGCTAACATCATCTTCTACCTTTTGAATGCCTGAACCTCGCGCCCAGCTCCGGCCACCACCGGTGGTGCTCCGGTCACCTTCCTCAACCCTAATTCTCTCTACAGGCCTCCATTCCAAGAGGTCAGAACATGAATCTTGTCCCAAATCTTGTCACGAGTTCAACAATACCCTTTATTCAACCTAAATCCTCAAGATTCACCATATCCAATTCTCAACCGAAAATGGTAATTCACCTATTTTGTCACTAATTCTCAAATTAACTATCTGAAATCAATCCTACACCATTCTTCAATGCTTCTAACACCTTAATTCAACTTGATTCTACCTAAATCATGCTAGAGGAAGAAAGTTACCAACCTGAAAATCTTGGATGAACAGATGCACTAAACCTCCAATTCAAGCTCTAAAATCTTGCAGACACGATCAATGAACCCTCTCCTTGCTTCTGTATGCAAAAGAACTGGTTGAAAGTGCTTGAATCTTGAAACCCTATGGTGAGTTGCAGGTGGAAAAATTCACTTGCTCATACACTATTCAGCCACGAGTTCTTCTTGATAATGATCTGGAATCACTCCTTGACATCCATGGAAGAAGTTTCAATCAAGAAAATGGATGGAAAGTAAGGAATTTGGTGAAACAGAATTCAATTGCAAGCTATGGAAATTCAATCTCAATCTATGCTCTCTCCTTCAATCATCACCAACCTTTGCTTTGGACCAACTCTACTCAATATATAGATGAGGTTTGGATGATCTAGAATCCTCTAGATCCTTCTAATGAGAGTTTCCACTTCTCATGTCATGAGATTTTCAACCATGTATCATGATATGCACCATTCTGTTTGCAGCTTGAAAACTATCCCATTCTCTTTCAATTTCTCCCCTAGTGACATTTTGAGAGTGTTTAGCTTGCAAAGGCCGTTGGTTATGCCTTGATTCTATGTTTTGCACATGTTACTTAATATGCAAGTAAGCACGTTTCAAAGCAAGTCTACAAATTGAATCTCAACTAAAAAATGTGGCTAAACCAATGTTCTTAAAATGTTTTCTAGAGTCAAAATGATATATTACATGCCATGGTTTGGATGTGTAGGTTGAAAATATCAATTTCCAACTTTGGTTTATTTAACTTATGCCCTTATTTTAGGTCATTTTTGCAACTTTGAGCTACAAGCTTTTCCAACATCTCATGACCTCCTTAATAGCCTTAAAACATCATTTTGAAAAAGTTTGATGTTGAAGATTTTTCCATTTGAAGCTTGGAAACAGGAGTTATGGCCTTATGCTTGAAATGACCTACAATCTCCAAATGACCAAAATGCCCTTGACTTGTCAAAGCCATAACTTGAGTTCTACAAATTCTATCAAGGACTTATAGTACTCTCTAGAAATCTAAGAAGATAAGGAACAACATTCATGTTGACCAAAAGTTCATAGGAATCATCCTTCTTGGGCAAAAGGTTGATGCAAGTTGGGTAACTTTCAAGGCCCCAGATTCACATACCTCAGATGACCTGTAACTTGTCAAAGTCATAACTTGAGTTCTACAAATCCTATCAAGGACTTCTAGTACTCAAACTAAAGCTAAGCTCAAGCTCTACAACATTCATGTTGGGGGCAAGATGAGATGACAATCACATCTTGGGCTAAACTGCCTTGAAGATAGGGATCAAACTAGGGGATTTTACACTGTCAAGCCTTAGAAACCCTAGCTTGAAACTTCTCAAACTCTTCAATCATGATGAGTTGACCTTGGAATCATCCTTATAACATCTCAATGCATCAATCCATGATCACATGGCCTTTGAATTAGGCCTCAACCCTCTCCAAATCATCAGTTGACTTAGGGTTGACCTAGTCAAACCCTAGCTACACCACTCATGGCTGAGCCTTCTTAATCTTGCACTATGACCTGTCTAGGCCTCAAAGTGTTCTTCAACACTTATCATGAGCTCTCTCAAGATATCAAGTCCCTCTCCCTGACCTCATAATCATCTGATGGCTTTCCACAACTCTCAAGTTAGGAGACACACCCTCTTGGCTTCAACCACTCTCTCTGGGGATCTTTTGACTTCTCTGACAAAGATATCAACCCTTGACTACTTGAATAACCTTCTTAGCTAGCTCCAAACTCTTTTGTAGCCCTTGATTGGTAATCATACCTCTTGATCTCCTGCATACATGTCAATGAAATGTAAATGATAATGCTGATGTGAATGCAATGAAACATAAGCTAGGTAAAGAAATGTTGGTCAAATTTTAGGGTGCAACAGCTGCCCCTATTCAAGCGGCTTGGACCTGACTGGGTGAGAAGCGAACGAATCTCAAACAATCAAGGCAAAAGACGGTTGAATACCAACAAACCCGGAAATTTGCCAACTGCACAAGTACAGGGTACTCTGATGGGAACAAATCTTCGAAAACTGAAATATTAGCTGCACGGCAACTGGCTGGGGAATTGGTCACACGGTAACCGGTGATACCTGGTCGATCATGCCGTCAGGCATCAAGATTCCTCAGGACTCATCAGGTCAACAATCAAGTTAATCATGAACCGATCCAAACTTCTACCGTCAGGCACTCCGCATCAGCTGAGAGAACTGCTTCGTCAATACGGTTGGACTTCAATCATCAAGTCCTCGAGGGAAGTTTCAACTTCGCTGTTCATACACCTGTTGGGGATGACACATCTCCGCTGGGGATTCTGGAGAACTATCAAGTAACTCTGCTTCGGGGTTCCAGAAACCATTCTGGGTGAGTTAACTCTGCTGAGGACATCAAGAATCATCTTGAACAAATAACTCCGAGGGGACTTCAAGAATCATCCTGAACTAATAACTCTGCTGGAGATTTCAGGAATCATCCTGAGCAAACACTCTGCCGGGGGCTCTAAGCGTCAACTTGAGCGACCCTCTCTGGCGACTTCCCTGGGGATTTTAAGAGTCGTCTTAAACGAACGCCTTCACTGGAGAATTCAAGAATCATCTTGGGCAAACGACTTTGCTGGGGACTTCAAGAATCATCTTGGGCAAACGACTTTACTGGGGAATTCAAGAATCATCTTGAGCAAGCGACTCTGCGGAGGAACACCTGCAAAACAAGAACGGTAACGACCTAGCTCATGTTTAGTATGCATATGCTTCGGCAACGGCGCAGTGTTCCACACGGTGGAAATGCTATGCAATCATGCAAAATGTTATGCATTCATGCAAAATGCTACGATCCCATCAGCAAAATAAATGTTGAGGGGAGAATTCTCCTGTCAAGGAGAAAGAACCATTCTGGTAGGGGGAAGGAATCGTCCTGCCACGGAGACAAAGTCCCGTCGATCTCAATCGGACTCCGCATGGGGATGCAAACTTTAGTTGACTGCTGCAGAGGAACGAAGCTCTACGAGTCATTGGACCTGCTGCGGAAAGCGATGTCAATCGCGGAAATAAACTGCACGACCTTCACGGCTAACCTTCCTAGAGATAACGACTCCGGTGGGGAAGCACAACATCAGCTGTTCAACACTCTACTAGGGAAAACCAGTCATGGCCCGAACTGCCCTCCAAGGACTCAGCTCTCTTGGGGAACTCCAAACTCGGCTAGGGAAGAAGGAATCATCCTGCTTACAGGGGAGAGTACGACTCTGTGGGGAATCTCAATTCTGCCGGAGACTTCAGTCTGGAACTATCAATTGCTGCACACTTCAGCGTATGACTCAGCTGGGGAGACGACACTCCTTCAGGATGTATTTGACTGGGGAGAGAATCTTCTCTTCCTGGGGAAATACATCAATGCCTTATGATCTCACGTTCAGACTCTGTGGGGAGAGGCAGCTGAACTTTGCTGGAGAAGAAGGAATCATCTTACTTGGGGACGCATGCGGCGTACCACCTGGTACATGCTACACCTGTAACAACACAAACAAACAGACAAGATACCCTTCTCAAAGGGACCTATCAAGGTTATCATCTTGTGACAATGTTCGAGTAATTCATTGTTTCAACAATCAGTGGCCTGGGCCAGTGAGTTTATGTATGCGCATTTTAACAAAAACATCGGCGTTCTTTTTTCGCAAACAAAATAGATAAATGCTAAACAAACAAACATGATTGCTGAATAACATACATTTTATTGATAACGAACCCCTGAATGGGTAAAAATGTTTTACAACAGATGCAAGCCCCTGGAATGAGGAAGCTGCGAAAAAACAAGTAAAAAACATAAATATACATCAGTATATACAAATGTCGGCAACGAGGCATAGACGAACACCATGAGTTGATCCCTCTATGACCCACTCGACTTTGGTACTTCTCCGACGCTTCAGCTTCAGAAGAGATTGATTCAGATAAACGGCCCTCAGGTCTTCCAAACCACTAAACAAATACAGTCCACACGCGGAACACAGTCATTTGCTTTTTCAAATCCCTAACTTTTGCCTGAATCGCCCTTCCGAGTTTTCGATTCACCGGGATACCCTTTTTTGCCAAAGTCGCCCTCCCAGGTTTTTGACTTTGCGGGTGTACATTCTTTTCTTTTATATCCCTAATTTTTGCCTGAACCTTTTTCCTTTTTTATGGTTCGCCGGGATGCCCCATTTTTGCCTGGATACTCTTTTTCTTTCCAGCGGGTCGTTCTTTAAGCAAAGTATTTTTTAACTGCGTCCGCGTTCACCGAGGATGCAAAATCTTCGCCATCCATCGTGGATAACAACAAAGCTCCTCCCGAAAAAACCTTGCTGACGACGTACGAACCTTCATAATTAGGAGTCCACTTGCCCCGGTGATCGGAGTATGGAGGAAGAATCTTCTTCAGGACGAAATCACCCGTCTGAAAGCTTCTAGGATGCACCTTCTTATCATAAGCCTTATTCATTCGGCTTTGGTACAGACGACCATACGCAATCGATGCTAACCTCTTCTCGTCCATCAGGCTGAGTTGGTTTAGTCGGTTCTTAATCCATTCTGCCTCGTCGAGTTTCACGTCAACCAAAACTCGTAAAGAAGGGATCTCCACTTCTAACGGTAGGACAACTTCCATACCGTACACTAAGGAGAAAGGAGTTGCCCCGATTGACGTACGCACCGTCGTACGATAACCGTGCAGTGCAAATGGCAGCATCTCGTGCCAATCTTTGTAGGTCACAACCATCTTCTGTACAATCTTCTTGATGTTCTTATTGGCCGCTTCAACGGCGCCATTCATCTTCGGCCGGTAAGGAGATGAGTTGTGGTGTTCAATCTTGAAACTCTGGCACAACTCCTTCATCATCTTGTTATTCAGGTTCGAACCATTATCAATAATGATCCGCTCGGGAACTCCATAACGACAGATGATATCCCTCTTTATGAATTTAGCCACCACCTGCCTGGTCACATTAGCGTATGAGGCTGCCTCCACCCACTTGGTGAAGTAGTCGATAGCTACTAGAATAAAGCGATGACCATTAGACGCAGTGGGCTCGATCTTGCCTATCATGTCGATGCCCCACATGGAGAACGGCCACGGGGAGGACATGACATTCAAAGGGCACGGCGGCACATGAACTTTATCAGCATAAATCTGGCATTTATGACATCTCTTCGTGAATTTGAAGCAATCAGACTCCATCGTCAGCCAGTAATACCCCGCTCTCAGGATCTTTCTTGTCATAGCGTGCCCGCCGGCGTGCGTACCAAATGTGCCTTTATGGACTTCTTCCATGAGCATACTCGCCTCTTTCTCATCTACACATCTGAGTAGCACGAGATCGTGGTTTCTTTTATACAAAACTCCATCAGGATTGAGATACAAATTTTCAGACAGCCTCCTCAGAGTCTTCTTATCCTGGGTTGACGCTCCCGCAGGATACTCCTTAGTCATAAGGAAGGTCTGGATGTCATGGAACCATGGCTTGCCGTCGGAGGCTTCCTCGATCGCAAAGACGAATGCAGGTCTATCAAGACGAGAAAGGACAATTCTTGGAGCTTCATTCCAAAAATTGACTTTATACATCGAAGCCAACGTGGCTAGGGCATCAGCCATCTGATTTTTAGTCCTGGGCACATGATGGAGTTCCACTCGATCAAAGAACGGAAGCAGCCTTCTGGCATAATTCATGTACGACACCAAATTCGATTGACGAGTCTCCCACTCCCCTTTAATCTGGTTGATCACAAGCACCGAGTCACCATATACGTCTAGGTTCTTGATTCTCAAATCAATTGCCTCTTCTAGACCCATGATGCATGCTTCGTACTCCGCTTCGTTATTGGTGATTGGGAACGTCAGTCTCGCAGTGAACGGGATATGGGATCCGTGGGGAGTCGTGATGATCTCCCCAATGCCACTTCCATAAGAGTTAACCGCCCCGTCAAATATCAATTTCCACTGGGATTTCCTGTCTGGCCCCTCGTCGGGCAACGGTTCATCGCAATCCTTCGCTTTGAGAAACATGATATCCTCATCATGGAATTCAAATTTCATCGGCTGGTAATCCTCGATCGGCTTTTCGGCAAGGTATACGCTTCCCTTGATGGCCTTCTGGGAAACGTACTGAATATCATATTCTGTCAACACCATTTTCCATCTGGCAATCCTGCCCGAAAGCGCTTGCTTCTCGAAGACGTACTTGATCGGATCCATCTTCGAAATTAGCATGGTGGTGTGATTGAGCATGTACTGTCGTAAACGTTTGGCAGCCCAGGCTAGTGCACAACACGTCTTCTCCTGCATCAAGTAACGAGATTCACAGTCTGTGAACTTTTTACTCAAATAGTAAATGGCATGCTCCTTTCTGCCCGTCTCGTCATGCTGACCGAGAACACACCCCATACTATTCTCAAGAACTGTCAAGTACATGATTAAGGGTCGTCCGACCACTGGGGGTATCAAGATCAGAGGTTCCTGCAGATACTGTTTTATCTTATCAAATGCCTTCTGGAAATCCTCGTTCCAGATAATCGCTTGATCTTTCTTTAACAGTTTGAACATCGGTTCACATGTGGCCGTGAGCTGAGAGATAAACCTCACAATGTAGTTTATTCTGCCCAGGAAACCACGAACTTCTTTTTCTGTTTTTGGCACTGGCATTTCTTGTATCGCTTTAATCTTCGCAGGATCAACCTCGATGCCTCTTTCACTCACGATAAACCCCAGTAACTTTCCGGACCGTACTCCGAAAGTACACTTGTTAGGATTCAGCCTCAACCTGAACTTCCTAAGCCTCTCAAAAAGCTTCAGCAAATTGACCAGATGTCCTTCCTCCGTTTGGGACTTCGCAATCATGTCATCAACATAGACTTCAATCTCATGATGAATCATGTCATGAAACAAAGTAACCATTGCTCGTTGGTAAGTGGCCCCTGCGTTCTTCAGATCGAAAGGCATTACCTTGTAGCAAAATGTTCCCCAGGGCGTGATAAACGTCGTTTTCTCCATGTCCTCCGGCGCCATCTTGATCTGGTTGTAACCGGAGAAGCCATCCATGAACGAAAACACGGAGAACTGAGTTGTATTGTCGACCAACACATCAATATGAGGAAGTGGGAAATCATCTTTAGGGCTCGCCCTATTCAAATCCCGATAATCGACGCACATGCGTACCTTACCGTCCTTCTTCGGTACAGGCACTATGTTGGCGACCCACGGAGGGTAAGTAGTGACCGCTAAGAAGCCAGCATCGAGTTGTTTCTGCACTTCTTCTTTGATCTTAACGGCCATATCTGGTCATGTCCTCCTAAGCTTCTGCTTAACGGGAGGACAATCTTCTCGCAGCGGCAAGTGGTGGACCACGATGTCAGTGTCAAGTCCGGGCATATCTTCGTATGACCAAGCAAATACGTCACTATACTCTCTTAGCATCTCAACCAATCTCTGCTTGACATCACTCTGCAATGCGGCCCCTATCCTGACATTCCTGACGAGTTCTTCAGAACCTAGATTCACAATCTCGATCTCCTCTTCATGAGGCAGAATAATTTTCTCTTCTTGTTTCAACAAGCGGGCCAACTCTTCAGGAAGGTCTTCATCTTCATCAATCTCTTCTTCGGCTTGATAGATCGGGCAATCGAAGTCGAAGTGAGCCGTAGAGGGTCCAGAGTCGATGTCATCTGCTATGTGGATCCTGCAATAACAAGGGTTAAGCTTAAAACAAGGATATGCAGGTTAGCACAAACCTCATTGCCATTTTATTGTTTTTCAAAACAAATATAAAACAGGAATAACAGAGATCACAATATTTGAATACGAAAAAAACGCCTTTTGATTTATTGATAAAATGCATGTACATAATCAAACAAGGCCCTGACAATAAAACCATTATGCCCCGGGTAGGACATAGGGTTGTACAATGATTGGAAAAAGTAAATCATTACTCTTCGCTTGTCATCTGGATGATATCCTTGACGGACCAGTTGGTAAGGCCCTCGCCTGGCTTGCTTGGCTGGATCCAAGAGTCTAGGCCACAGTCGCTATCTCCGCTGTCTTCAGACACTGCATTGATGCTCTCAAATATCACTCGCCACTGGTAAACTGGATCGGCCCTTTACCTCGCGACGCACTGCTAGAAGAGGATGCTTCAGCTCCAGGAGAATATCCCAATCCAAACTTGTCTTGCTTGTTAGGTATCTCCAAAATTCACCCCCAGCCTGGGGTAGATCCGGCTTGGACAATGGCCCGAGCTTCCTTGAAGGAGGAGAGAGTCATCTCTGGCTTTTCAGTGACTACAGGAGCTACGTCCTTAACTTTAACAGCTTCGAACGCTTGGCATAGGGTTTCATGGATTTCCCCGTCCATCTCAACATACTTGAAGGACGACAAATGGCTCACCATTATGTCTTCCTAACCACACACAGTCACGATGCTACCTCCGACAACATACTTGAGTTTCTGGTGCAACGTGGAGGTCACGGCACCCGCCGAATGGATCCATGGCCGGCCTAAGAAACAGCTGTAGGCAGGCATGATGTCCATAATGTAAAATACCACATCGAATGTTTCCGGACCGACTTGGATTGGCAGGGTCACCTCCCCGAAAACATGGTGTTTGGTTCCATCGAACGCTTTCACAACCAGATCAATGGGTGTGCAAATCACTCCGCGAGTATCTAACTTCATTAATGCCTTCTTCGGAAGAACATTGAGTGACGACCCCGTGTCCACCAACACGTGAGACATGATCGTTCCCCTACACTCTATCGAGATGTGCAGGGCACTATTGTGGTTTCTTCCCTTCGGTGTCAGCTCTAGGTCGGTGAACCCTAACCCATTTCCAGCATTCACGTGGGATACGACCTCCTCTAACTGGTTTACCGATATTTCCTGCGGTACATATACGGTGTTCAACACCTTCAGCAGCGCATTGTAGTGTGCCTCAGAACACAGCAACAGATTCAGGATGGAAATCTTCGAGGGTGTCTGATGGAGATGATCCATGATCTTGTAGTCACTCTTTTTAATCAACCTCATAAATTCCTCGGCGTCTTTAACAAGCAAGTATTTTTCTACCCCGCAAGGGATCTCTTCAACGACTTTACTTTTCCCTTTATCAGCTGCATCAGCTCTGTCCGCTTTATCCGCCACGACCTCAGGTGGCGCAAACACTCTTCCGCTGCGAGTAATACCACTGATTCCCGCAAGGCTCTCCACAGAGGACCCAAACGGTTCTAGCTCCAACTTCTGTCCATTGCAGTAGACTTCAGCCCCATAATGCCATGGGACATCATTAGTGCTTTCAAAAGGTATCGGCCCGGCTTTGGTGATGATGATCGTGGGCGGTCTTGGAGCAGAGATAGTTATCGTCTGGCGAGGGATGGTGATGGTGGCAACCTCATCACCTTGCTTCAGCATTACCTCCTCCGATCTGCTTTCGGCCCTCCGTCTAAATTGCAGGATTCCCTCAGTCATCAGACTTTGAATCCCTTCTATCAATTGTTCACATCCATCAGGACTTGTCGCACAGCCCATACACAGCTCTCCGCAACCTGGAAAGAAACCTCTTTTCATCAGCTTAGCTTTAACGAAGCTAAGTGGCGTCTTCAGATCTCTGACGTTAGTCAACAAATCCAAACTCTCGTCTTCAATAATGGCGTTTACTCCACCTCCCCTATTATTCGGCATAGGGTTCTTCGTGACGTTTGGCACATTATTTGAGAAGTTGATGATCTTGGCGTCCACCATGTCCTGCACCTTGTGCTTGAAGGCTTTGCAGTTTTCTATTGTGTGGCCTGGTGCCCCTGAGTGAAACTCACAAGTCGCATTCGCGTCATAACCTGGCGGAGGTGCCCCTGTCAAGGGAGCCAAGGTTCTCTTCTGGATCAACTGTAGCTGAAGCAGAGTCTGCAATATTTGAGCGTAGGACATGGGCGGTGTCTCGAGGTGACGGCTCGACAGAGGTGCCCGATACGGATACTTTATGTACCCTTGCTGATTCGGTTGTTGCTGCTGCTGCTGCGGCTGTTGAACTATCGGGATGGTTATGCTGGCCATCTGTTGTTGAGGACTTTTACCCTTCCTTCGAGCGTTGGTCACAGTGCTCGTTTCTCCTTCCCTTCTTTTGCCACCATAAGGTTTCTTGCTTCCTCGAGCTGAGGACAAATCACCTTGAATTTTCCCCAGTTTGATCCTATTTTCAATGTGCTCACCCGTGATAATGAGATCCGAGAATGTTCCAGACATGCCGCTGACTAATTTCTCATAGTAAACCCCTGGGAGGGTGGCTACGAACATCTGCACAAGCTCACGTTCAACCATCGGCGGCTGAACCCTGGCTGCCAACTCACGCCACCGCTGGGCGTATTCCTTAAACCCTTCATTGTTCCTTTGCGACAGATTCTGCAGTTGGACTCGATTCGGGGCCAAGTCGCTATTGTATTGGTAGTGGTGCACGAATGCTTCAGCAAGGTCCTTCCACGTGCGCACATTGGTAGGCTCCAGACTCATGTACCATTCAAGGGAAGGCCCGGACAGACTGTCCTAAAAGAAGTGCATCAGCAACTTCTCGTCCTCAGAATGAGCCTACATTTTCCGGTAATATGATCTCAGGTGGACGTGAGGGCAAGTGGTGCCCTTATACTTTTCAAAGTCAGGTACCTTGAACTTGGGAGGCACTTTGAAATAAGCAATCAACCCCAACTTGGACATATCAACACCCATGGTGTTCTGGTTCACGATATTTCTCATCTTATCCTCGAGTGCCTTGAACCTAAGCCGTGCTTCAGCAGTCAGCTCCCCTTCAGCACCTCTCTGAGAGAACACATCATCTTGACGGTCTTCTAACCACGGCTGAGGCCCGAACAGATTCCCAACACCTGCATTGTCGTTGCCCAGTCCAACATTGACATTAGCTTCAAGACTCCCATTACCGACGCCCGTCGTATTACCATTGAGTCCCATGTTAGCTATCACATTGCCGTTGGCACTGCCATTCCCCCCGGTCACGGGGACACCATTCTGAGGAGTTTCAACTGGTGGATGAGTAGGCACGGTCCCACCATGGAGTACGCCATTGCTATCGAACCTTGAAATCAGAGGCTGAACCAAGGTTCTGAGCTGATCCTGGCCATTGGCGACCGCTTGCATGAGCTCCATGAAGCGATCCATTCTTTCGCGAAGTTCTTGAACATCAGCTTGCACTTGCTCCATGATTCTGGTTTGATTAGCTCTGGTCGGATAGCGGTGAATAGGTCTCTGATAAATCCTGGAACAACCTGAAACAATCTAAAAACACAAAAGGGTTAGGAAAAACGACAAAGTGCTCGTTATGCGAATGCTTCATGCAAATGCAAACGTGTGTCTGTGCGTTAGGGAGATTTCCCCCGATCCTAGTGCCTGAGTGCCAGTGCTGATAATAAGAAGTCCTAGTCCAGTCATGGAAATAACATCTCATATATATGAAGAAAGCCCATCAAGGCAGTACGCAATATCAGTGAGTACAAGATGAATCAATAGCATGACCTCAACCAACAAGCCTGGTGATGGTCAACATACAACGATGATCAAACAAGAGGAATACAAATAGTCAAGCACAGCCACGGGTGCGAAACTATTCTAACAACCCCTTCGTTTCTGGATGATCAGGACGAGTGAGTAACCCTTCGACGAGTAGCTCCCTCTGCATAACGGTGTATTGAAGACCTTCGACCGAATCTTCCCATGCTCCTTCGCCAAAACAATCTTCTAACTTCCGCTTCTTGAACTCAAACGTCAGTTTGCGCTCCTTCAGGTTGGCAAGATCCCTGTTGAGCTGGCCTTCAGCGGCATATCTGCGAGCGGTTTCTTCGTTAAACCTTTTCTCACTGGCCTTCACCCGGGCTTTCAGCTTGGAGATCTGTTGCATCAGCTTATCCTCCCGCTCTTTCCTGTTGGCTAGGGAAGCCTTCCAGTGCTGGTTAAACTTGGATATCCTCTGATACGCTTCATCCAAGTGTTGCTTCTTCGTGGCTAGTACATCGTTGACAACTTTGAAGTCTTGACCCATGCGCTCACACTCAGATATCTGCTTAGTCAAATCTGTCCCCAGCTGGTTCACCAGCTCTGTTTGCCTCTTGAAGGAATGAATGGCTTCATTTCTCTCGCTCCTGAGTTGAACCAATTCTTTCTCCAATTCTTCATTTGCCCTCTTCAATTCATCTCGCTCAGCTAACACCTGATTATGCTGCTGAATGGGCACGGTGGTAGGCTCTTCAATCACTGGAGGACTTTCTGGCTTGGCAGGAGGAAACGGCATCCCTATAGCATCTGCTCTGGCTCTGATCCATGCCACGTACGGAGTGTAGGCCTGACTATTACTTCTCCCCAGCAATGGTTTTCCCCTCTTACTGATACCATTCCAAGCGCACTGAAGCTTAGATAACATATCCCCCTCTAGAAGACCAGTGAGGTACAGAGATTCCTGCACCTCTTCATCCTTCGGCGGAGCTCTCAAAGCATAAGCAAACTGTCGGACCAGCAGAGACGGATTATAGTTTATACAGCCCTTCCTGCCTATCAAAGGCACGTTCGGAAACCCGCTGCAGCTGAAGATGATCTCAGTGCCCAACCTATCTCTGTCAAACCAGTCAATATCCTCCGCTGACAGACTCACCAAACGCTCAGACCACTCAGCTGTGGCTGCAGACGAAGCAAAGGGGCCCCTCTTGGGTAGATGACTATCAAGCCATTTATAAAGCAGGGGCATGCAGCATGAGACATTCTTGCCCCTTCTTTTCTCTTTTTTGTAGTGGATAGAATGGTATACATCTCCTATCAAGGTAGGGACTGGATTCCCTGAAGCGAAGATGCGAAAGGCGTCGAAGTCTACAAAATCGGGCATGTTGAGGAATATAATGATGCCATATATGCACAGAGCGAGGATGGCGTTGAACACGACCCAACATCCGTCTTTGGCACACTGTTGAGCTTTTCCCACTAAGAACTGCAAGGAGAAACCGGGAACCTTGTTCCAACTAGACAATACCAACTCGGAGGCATCCAGATGAAGTGACGGAGCTAGCCCAGCCAGGTTAGGCTCAGCATCCATATGAACAAAAAGGCATCTGCCTCTTGATAGGCACACTTAACAAATTAGCATATTCCTCTAGCGTGGGTGCGAGAACAAAATCCTGGAAAGTAAAGCATCTCAACGGAGGATCGTAGAACTGCAGCAGAGCGTGCAACCCATTCAACTCGAACGTAGAAGGTTTACGAACCAAACTGAGCAATTTGCCGTAAGACTTTCTGAATTCGTCTCTCACAGAATCATCTGCTAAGGCAATCAGACCAGTCAGCTGAACCACATCAGGGGCAGGGAGCTTGTAAGCCACGGTCTTCCTCAGAGAACCCATAACAATACAAAAGAAGGCCAAAAATCCTGAATCGGGGGGAAACGGTACCTACAACACAAACACACGTTAATGAAATGCAAATGGGTATGCAAAGCAATGTAAAATGCAATCATGCAGCAGGAGATCAAGGCAACTGTGCTGTTGAGATTCTGTATCAACAAAACCATGATACTGCTCTGTCAAGAACAACCACTATATCTGATAATAAGAAAACCCTGGTATCGGACCACAAATCTGCTCTGTCAAGAACACACACACATAGGACCATAAATTTGCTCTGTCAAGAACAAACATCTGATAATAAGGACCTCTGATACAGGACCAAAAATCTGCTCTGTCAAGAACACACACACACATAGGACAATAAATCTGCTCTGCCAAGAACACACACACATAGGACCATAAATCTGCTCTGTCAAGAACAACCATCTGATAATAAGGACCTCTGATACAGGACCAAAAATCTGCTCTGTCAAGAACACACACACATAGGACCATAAATCTGCTCTGTCAAGAACAAACATGCATCTGCAGATGAGATCCTCAGACCCCAATCATAAACCTGCTCTGTCAAGAACAAATACACCTCTGCTGCTGAGATCCTCTGATCCCAAACAAAACATGCTCTGTCAAGAACAAATACACATCTGCTGATGAGATCCTCTGATCCCAAACAAAACCTGCTCTGTCAAGAACAAATACGCATCTGCTGATGAGATCCTCTGATCCCAAACAAAACCTCCTCTGTCAAGAACAAATACACATCTGCTAATGAGATCCTCTGATCCCAAACAAAACCTGATCCACTATCAAGAAAACCAGGTAGTCTGAAGGTCAAGGTTTCCTGCAACAAACCCAACCCTGCTCACAGGTATGGACCTAAACTGACACAAGTTCGGCATCCTATGTGGTCATCAGCGTCACAGACATTCAAGAGGGGTGATACGATACCCAGAAAGTGTGGCATCACCAGCTCATGAAGCGGCCTCACTCGGCTGAATCCCAAATGATCGGTCCCCAGAGTCGACAATCCTCCAAACCAACAACCCCCTCAACCCAAAGGGTTGAAAAAGAAGTCAACCAGGAGAACCTCGTTTGAGCGTGGATTTCATGAGACACTAGTGCCTGCCAAGCAAGCACGCACCCACTAATTTCCACAACTAATGCTATGTTCACTCAAGCCTGGGTCTGGCTTCTCACTCATCAGAATGCCCCTCCCACAACAGCATAGATAATCATATCATACTGAAAATAAAATGCGGGAAATAAAAATGCGATAAATAAACACAACCTAACAAGTAATCATACAAGCTCTAGGATTGACTCTCGCGGGGGACGTCGGATCCCCAAACTGACTCGCATACGGGACGTTGAATCCCAGGAAACTATCAAGATCCCCAGCAGAGTCGCCAGCTGTCGCTACCGCGAAAATAAGGTGCCGGCAAAACAGAAGAGTCGCCACCTTTCGTTATTTATCCCTCAGAACGGGAAAGGAAACGATCAGAAAAACCTGACGAAAAAGGTATAAGACAAGGTCATCGCAACCATTGTCTAGGTTCGGGAGTCGGTTACGCAAGGGGAAGGTATTAGCACCCCTCACGTCCGTCGTACTCGACGGGATCCACACTTGTTGTGTTTACTGGACGAGTTGGTTTATCTATCTACCTATCAAGGCTGGCTTTGAGAAGAAAAGAAAATGACTCGGCAAAGCGTCGCGCTTTATGCCTACGTATTCCCATCAGAGAATGAGAAATCAGAGTCAACGTAGTTTGGTTAACTACGGGTTATGGGGGAAGGTGGCTCGCCAATACATCAGTATTGTGCCTACGTACTCTCAACAGGTATGAGAGATCAGAGCTTACGTAGTTCGGGATAATATGGCTTACGGGGATTCAGATTCATCTGTTTTATCGAGTAGGATTAAACAGCAGTTCCAGCAGTTAGGGACAAAGCCTGTTTGCGGTGGCGCTGAAGTTTAACGACACTCTTTTCTTCAGAAAAGCTTCCTTTGAATTATGGGCCCACGGGGCAAAAAGGTTTGAAGTTTGTTTTCTGTCTTTTACGAAAGAAGTGTTTTTTATTGTGTTTGCAATTTCAATCGCACTAAAGACTATGACCTGAGAGTGAATGCGTCGCATGTCACCCAAAGGGTGCCATACTAAACATCCAGACTGTTGAAAAGAAGCTCTCCAACAATCCTTTCTCAGATAGCTTAAGGCTCGTAACGTACGAAAGAAATCATTCATGATTACTGTATCTTAAGCTGTTTTGAGGTTAGAAGAGAACAGGCTCGACTAATGGGAAACTATCAAGTCCTACTGTTGTCATGTCAAGGATTCATCCTATAGTTGAAGTTTGAAACAGGGAACTCCTAGAAGTTATCATGCATAGGTTTCAACCTAAAGTTCTAATCATCACTTCCTTATCAAAGGAAATGAGAGTCCTAGGGGATCATGTCAATGATAAACAGATACAGATAAAGCATCAGCTTAAATAGTAAACAATAATACAGTAAAATGCATGCAATGCAAGTGAGGGAGGAAATGTGTGTGGGGCATCAGCCTCCACAAGCTCATCTCAACCTCAAGCCAGAATGAATAACAGTAATCATACAGGAAGAAATAACATGCTATCAAGCAAAATACAATAAACTGTAATCATACAGGAGGAAGTAACATGCTATCAAGCAAAATAAACCACATGGGTGTTGCACCCCAAAATTTAACCAACTACTCATCGCAATTTGCCTCATGTTTCGACTCATTTCATTTCGCATTTGCATACCACGTACATTGCATTTTTTCCAGTCAGATTGACTTTATCGGGATTACAGCCCTCTGATCGCGCTTCAGGCATTTCAGGCCAATACGAGGATGTACTTTGTGAGCTGATGCTCGTCCCGGTGTTTTCAGCTCTCACTGTTGTTTTTGAGGACATCTCGGTGTCCGAGTTTTTTAACCGTTTATTTCGATATAGTCGCTAATCGATTTAATCGGCTTCCTCGAATTTTTAGGGTTTTTCCCTTATTTTCTAGATTTTTTTAGGGATTTAATTCATTTTTCTAGGTATTAGATAGATTTTTTTAAATAGTCTTTAGATATTAATAGATTTTAAATAGTTTTTAAATAGATTTTAGAATAAATCATTTTTTAGATATTAAGTAGAGTTTTTTAAATGATTTTCTTTTAATAGGTATTTTTTAAATAGAGGTTAATAGAATTTTTCAATTTTCGTTTGTATAGAAATAAATGGAATTTATAGAAAATTATTAGAGTTTTTTTTTCTATTTTTACTAGTTTAGAGATTAATTAGAGATTAATAGAGTTTTTTAGGTTAATCCTCTTTTTTTAGATTAATTAGGATTTGATAGAGTTTAATTAGGTCTTAATCGTTTGTTAAGATGCTAATTAGAGTTTATTTGAGATTAATTAGATTAGATTTGTTTTAATTTTCATTTAGGTTAATTACTGTTTTAATTTTCGGATTAGTCTTAATTGTAGTTTTAAGTCTTAGTTAGCATTTTAATTAGTATTAATTGAGTCAGTTTGTTTTAATCCAGCAATATTAGTCATTAATCATATCATTAATCAGTCTGAATTTCGTGGGCCATTGGTCAGTTATTTTGGAGGCCCAAAGCCCAGTCCAGGTGTCAGTCTATAAGAAAGGCCACGCGTTCACTCTCTCGGGGTCCAGGTTTTCATTTCAAGGTCCCACTCAACATCCACGTTTCACTCCATTTTCTTTCCACGTTTCATTCTCAGCCTCTCTCCTTCCGCTGCCACATTTCACCCTGAGAAACCCCCACCTCACCAGTTCCAACTGCATGCAGAGCCCACGTGGCTCTCCCTCTCGCCTCCACCATTGCCACGCGTCTCTCTCACACCGATCCTCTGCATGCATTCGCCACATACCCTCCCCGACGACGATTCCCCCGTCCGGCCATGCAAACGCCGGAGAACATCACCAGCAAAATCAAGCGGTGTTTCTCGCGGCCAAACTCCCCCAAACCTCGCCGGAAACCCTTGAATCCCGCCGGAGAACTGCAAATCTCCACCGAGTTCATCAACTTCATCATTTTTTCCAAACGATCTTCATCACTGACCGTCTCCGATAATCATTATGGATCTTCACCGATCATCATCAATAATCGTTCGATCTTCATCATCATCACCTTCATCTTGTGATTCACAGAACGTTCCTCCAAGATCCATCTGGTTTTGTTTCCAGAAACTCTAAACCAACAACATTCTCCGATCATCATCAATAATCTTCTCAGATCTTCAATAGCGTTCATCAGCATTCATCCAGTTCATCGTGTTCTTCGCGTCTTCCAAAAAGCTTCAATAAGATCTTCGGAAAACATCCTTCGTCAAGATCTTCGAGATCTTCATCCTCCTTCAAAAGATTCTTCCAGAAAACACCTGAACCATTGTTCTTGATTATTTTCCGGAGATCTATCCAAGATTCATCGCGAGCTTTCACCAATAGATCTCCAAGAACCTTCATACGATTCATCGAGCGTTGTTCCAGATTTCCTTTTAATCTTCAAAGACCCACACCTTGCATGTCCATCAAGAACACCGTGTTCGTCCAGATCTAAACGGCTCGTCCACACTTCAAGAACTTCAATGTTTTCCCAGCGATCTTCAATAACATGCGTGAGACGTTCTTTCACCAACCTTCGTGTTTTGATTTTCTAGAAAGATCTTCGAGGAAGAACCATCAGTGTGTGGAGGATCCATGGATTCAACCGCGAATGAGCTTTTTCTCCCTATCAGCAAAACCTCACAGATCTCTATCCAGTTCTCCGGTGATGGCAAAGTAGGTTGGAGGATTAAGGTGAAGTGGAATAGAAGTTGATTGGTGAAGCATTTTGTGATAATGTTGTTTTGAGGAAGAGCGGAGTCAGAGAAGAAGAGGTGGGCTGTGGTGACGGCACAAGGTTGAGAGAAAGAAGGGAGAAGAATGATTAGGGTTTCTGGGAATTGGAACGAGGAAGAGAGAGGGCTGTGTGGTGTGGGCTGGGCCCATTGACTTCTTCGTCCGTACACCCCCCGTTCTCACATGCACCCTCCGTTTCCACTCTTTTTCTTTTTTTGTTTGTTCTTTTGATGAACATGGGCCAAGCCCAACGAACCTTCTGATTAACACTCTCCATTTTCTTCCAACACCCCCTCCCCGTTTCTGCTTCATTTTTGCTGGGCTGGGCCCCAGGTTCTGGTTTCTTTTGCTGGGTTATACACCTAAGATCCCAACGCTGCACCCCCCCTTCTTTTATTATTATTTTCTTTTATTTCCTTTGTTTAGATTTTTTTTAATAAAAAGAATATGCAATATATAAATATAAAAATAATGGAAAAATATAAATAATAGAAATATTGTATTAGCTCATAGATTTTACTATTTTCTTTTTAGGATATAATTTCTTTTAGAGTTTATTTTGCACTTTTCTTTTAGAGGTAGTTTTAAATATCCATTTGTTAGAGGACTTTTTACACTTTTAGAAGTAGATTTAAATGTCCATTTGTTAGGGGACTATTTTCCATTAGATTTTCCATGATAGATGGATAGGATTTTTAGGAGTTTATTTTCCTGTACTCAATCATTGTAATTTCTTTCAGAATATTAATAAAACGAGATTGATGCTGTGGTCTCCGTTCTACCCGTAGTTAGGCTGAACTACAACTGCTCTGACTTTCTCTGATGAGAATATGTAGGCATAGGATGCGATATCCTAGCGAGCACACTAACCACTAAACTTTTGTTCTCCTCGCTGCTGTGCGATCGAGACTTTCCCGCTGACGATTGATGTTATCCTTTTCTCTTGCCCGAGTGCATTTGAGATCAGACCGTAGTTCTAGTTCCCGTAGGTTCCCATACCTCAAAACCCAACATACTACGTCCGTTCTACCGCAAACAGGTACGCCTAAGTCTCCATTTGTCGAGCAGCGTCCACCTAACTACTAGAATGCGTACGCTAGTATCGTCAACTAAATCTCTCACTCCTGTGTGACCGAGAACCCCCTTGTCTAGCCGTAGTTAGCCTGAACTACGTCATGCTCTGATTTCTCTGATGAGAATACGTAGGCCCAAGACGCGACGTCTTGCCGAGCAACTTCCCCGTAGTTTCTCGAACTACGTTGACTCTGATTTCTCTTTCTCTGATGAGAATACGTAGGCATAGAGTGCGACGCTCTATCGAGTCAATTTCTTCCCGTTTAGATTTAGCAGCCTTAGATAGATTGTTTTTCACCCATAGACAAACCAAGCAAGCGTGGATCCCATCGAGTACGACGGACGTGAGGGGTGCTAATACCTTCCCCTTGCATAACCGACTCCCAAACCCAAACAATGGTTGCGACGACCTTGTCTTACTCTTTTTCGTCAGGTTTTTCCGATTGTTTCCTTTCCCGCTCTGAGGGATAAATAACGAAAGGTGGCGGACTCTTCTGTTTGGCCGGCACCTTATTTTCCGCGAAAGCGACAGCTGGCGACTCTGTTGGGGACTCCAACGGTTCCCTGCGAGAGTCAATCCTAACGCTTGTATGTTTACTTGTTGGGTTGCGTTATTTATTGCATTTTACTTCTCGCACTTTATTTCCCGCATTTTATTTTCAGTATGATATGATTATCTGTGCTGTTGTGGGGAAGGGGCACTCTGATGAGTGAGAAGCCAGACCCAGGCTTGAGTGCACCATAGAATTAGAGTGGAAATTAGTGGGCGCGTGCTTGCTTTGTAGGCACTAGTGTCTCATGAAATCCATGCTCAGACGAGGTTCTCCCCAGTTGGCTTCTCTTTCAACCCTTTGGTTGAGACGGTTGCTGGTTTGGTGGATTGTCGACTCTGGGAACCGATCATTTGTGATTCAGCTAAGTGAGGGCCCGCTTCATGAGCTGGTGATGCACACCTTCTGGGTATCGTATCACCCCTCTTGAAAGTCTGTGACGCTGATGAACGCATAGGATGCCGAGTTTGTGTCAGTTTAGGTCCATACCTGTGAGTGGGAGGGTTTTTGCAGGAAACTTGACTTTCAGCCTACCCGATATCTTGGTTTTCTCCTCGTCAGAGCAGACTTATCCCGTCAGCAGCGCAGCAGCAATCAGAGCTTTATGGGGGCTGTGATCCCGTGTTTGCTGCATCTTGCATTGCATTTGCATGAATATTCCTGCATCATATTGCATGTCATTCGCCAGCTAGTCAAAGCTCTTATCCAGCCGTTGTTTTGATTCTGAAGGTGAGTGTTGAAGACGACCAAGGGATTGAGGCAGATTTGAAGCAGATTTGAGCAGATTCAAGCAGTGAAGTCAGTTGACAGTTGTGGTAGCTATGTCAGGGAGCAGCTTCCAGTTTGTTGATACCTTGTCAGGTTTCACTGTGACGTCCAATCCTTTGTATGATCTATGTATGACGAAGACTCTCCGCAAGTGAACAACCTTACCGCAGCTCAGCTTGTACAGCCATCTGTTGAAGACCGAGGTCTACGTGAGCAGTTGTTGTCCGAGGTGAACGTTATCCTTCTGTTGATATCTCCGACTACCAGGGTTTTGCCTTCCCTATGCCAAAGTCCCGAAGAGAGGTCCCGATAGCAAAGACTGAAGACCCCGTAGCTCCCGTGTATGCTGAAAAGTTTCGTGCATTGGATGAAAGATTCAAAGCCTTGAAAGGTAAAGACGCTGTTAACCCTAGTGCTGCAGATATGTGTCTGGTTCCTGGCCTAGTGTTACCTCCAAAGTTCAGAATGCCGAGGTTCGAAAAGTACAAAGGAGATTGTTGCCCGAAGCAACATTTAGTGATGTTCTGCCGAAGAATGACTTCATTCGTGCACAACGACAAGCTGATGATTCATTGCTTTCAAGATAGTCTGACTGGGGCACCTCTGAGTTGGTATATGCAGTTAGAAAGTGATCAGATCCGATCATGGGCAGACTTAGCCGATGCCCTCCTCGAAGCAGTATGACTACAATCTTGATGAAGCTCCTAGTCGCAATGCAGTTGCGAGAATTGTCTCAAGGGAACAATGAACCTTTCAGAATGTATGTTCAGAGATGGAGAGAATTTGCTGCTAGAGTGCAACCACCGCTTCTAGACCAAGAGCTAAAAGGCATGTTCGTAAACTCCTTGCAGAGCCCGTACTTCGAAAGAATGCTCGGAGTTGCACTACATTTCTCTGAATTGGTAAGGGCAGGAGAGCGCATCGAGTATGGTGTAAGGACTGGAAGAATCCAGAATGTTTCAGGCGAAAGTGCAACAGTTGATCGACAAAGGGTGCATTCCCTTTCCCGAGGGAGTTTTGGTTGTGCGTGACAACCTCTCAGCTGTCTGAGCTCGCAGATTCAGAGGGTTATTTCCAGAAGCCCAGTGGTCCAGACAGGCAGACGTCCTCAGCATTGGCAGTCCTCGGACTTTTTATCATTTGCATTTGTAGTTTCTTTTCTGTTAGTTACTACTTGCTGTTAAACATTGTTTGTTTCGAATGATAATATTAATAAAGTGACTATGCATTTTTTTTGAATTAATCATGTCGTTGTCACTCATTTACTGCATTGCACTGACACTGACATTTTATTCACTCCACTTTATCACTATGATTAGCAAAGAGTGGAAGGAGGATGACGAAACTAAATACTCATAACCGATGATCGTATGCTTTCAGATAAAACCTCGCCTATGATGTACAGGCATTGTTTCAAATCCCCTAAACACCGGAGAGATAAGGAAGAGAATCCCTTGTTAACCACTTCGAGCCGAGAAGTAGGAGTTTTTTCCGACTTTTAAACCCTCACATCTTAACCCGGGGCAGGGTAGTTGTCAGTTAGCTTGACCGAGCGTTCAAGTCTTATAGAGGAGTGTTGTCTTTCGAGGACCAATCACATCATGTTCCTCCCCAGAGGTCATACCTCGTCAAACCACAATGGTTAAACCTCACCAATCAGGGGTGAGACAATTATAAACCTCTTGGATGAATCCAGACAGCCAGTGTCGCACGACTTGTTTCGAAAAGAAAAAGAATAAGAAAGCCCGCTAAGTAAAAAGAAAAGAAAAGCTGGACAGCAGATACTTAGGCAAAAATCAGGGCATCCCGCTGGACTTCAAAAGAAAAATCGAGAAGAACTCTGAAGAGTTAGTGTAGCGGTAAAAATTGTGAGTGTAAGTTATTGATTAACTTAACTCAAAGAAAACAAGAGTCGCCACCGCACTTTTTATTTTATCCAAATAAAGGAAAGGAAAAAGAGCGAACAAAAACCAAAGAGTTCTAAAATAAGAACACGAGACAGAGATCGGGGTAAGGGGGTTGGTTACGCAATGGGAAGGTGTTAGCACCCAAAACGTCTATAGTACTCTATAGGAGCCCTTTGAAATATTTACGCTTTTTGGTTTGAAAATGGTTTGTTTGAAAAGAGATTGGGAGATGAGAAGAGAATATTTTTTTAGATTTTTGTGTTTGGAGAGACTTATCGTCTCATGCCTACGTACCCATAAAGTGCAATATGGAATCAAAACCCCGTAGTTCGTGGTACAAATGATAAAATTTTGTTGGTTTTCGATTGATTTTAGATGTGAAGACAAGTCGTCATTTCAAGGAGAAAACTGCGACTATCCACCCACGAGTATTAAGACAACATCTGCGTCACATAAAGATGGAGGATTTGCTTGGATTATCAACAAGACTATCACTCAACATCAACGTGGAAAATGTCAAAGTCTTAATAATATGGGGAATAGGAGATTTACATCTCAACTATAGAAATGAATCATGTCTAAACTTTATGAAAAGTTTTAAAGTGAAAAGTGCATAAAGGCACAAAAAAAGTTGATGAGTTTTTGTATTTTTTATGTCTTTTGAAATTGGTCAAAGCATGATTAACATTGATTGACTTTTATTAAGAAAGAAACAAAGTTTAAAAATCACTTGACTGAAAGTCAAGGTTTTATTGCGAAAGCGGTTTTGAAGTTTGAAACCAAGAAGGTTTTGAAAGAGGGAGAAAGTTTTGAAAATTTAAGAAGGGAGGAGATGAAGTGACTATCCTAAAACCAAAATAAGAGATAGAGATAAGAAAGATCTAACCGACTTGTAGCACACTCCATAGCAAGCAAAAAAGAATTCCATCCGATTTAAAGCATAAGCTAATGAGCGAGCCAAATAAAGGCTAAGATCCACAATACTCCAAGCATAGGAATGAGAGCCCTAATTCTAAGTCCAAAGGTCCATGAAGTCCAAGGTCTAAGAATGGTCCAAGAGTATAACCACAAAGTTAATAGCACCAAAATTTTTAGATGTTTTATCCTTTATTAGTGTTTTGAACAAAGTATGGTCCCAAGTGGACAAAAGAGAAATGACATAAACATAAACAAAGATATGGTATGGAATGATAAAATGGAAGCATAAAAGTAAAAAAATAAGGAGTAAGAAGAGAATATAAACAAAATTAAACAAGGATAATGTTAGTGAATTAGTTGGTTAGTGATTAGAAACATATGATCAATGATGATTAATTCTTGCACTTAGACCAAGATTAATGAAAATTCATTAGAGGATTGATAGAATCAAAGCCTCCTAACAATGATTTTTCATAGGTAATTGGAGTTAAGACAAGCAACTAAACATACTTTGGACTTTTTAAACGTAAGTTTGAGCCACGAATGATCATTTTCCGATTAAGGGACAATTTAGCGCTATGTTAAGCAATCGTAATCGGGTTTATGTAGAAACCACGACTATCTGAGGCCGGTCAATTAAAATGTTAGTGTTAATACATGTTAGAGAAATGATATGTAAAATCACTCTCCTAAAACATGCCACACAAAAGAAAAGAGGTAGTGATCTCATCATAATCAAGATTTTTAATCAATTAATCAAAGGTAATCTAATCACTATTCCAAAGTACGGAGAATTATCTCAATGATTATTCATCCATAGATTTGAAATAATGAAGATTAAACAACCTTGATAATCAACAATCTATGATCCATAGATTTCATCGATCAAAAATAAAAAGAAGAAGAAAGAAAATGAAATCACAATTTGAATCTCGAATCGATTAAATTATCATCAATATCAATCACCTCTCTTGGTGGATAAAAATCAACACCCAAAGTCCATTGATATTGATGAAATCCTATCAAAATTCAAGATCCAAAACCACCAACAATTGATCAAAATGTTTTCAAATAATTTTTTTAATGCTTTCCTTTTTTAAGAATATTATTATTATTTTATAAAAAAATAAACTAATAACAATATAATATAAAAAAAAGAAAAGATAAAAAAGAATAAATAAATGAAAAAGACAATTTAAAAGGAGAAAGAGAACAGAAACTTCATCTTCTCCTTTCTTCTTCACGGTAACTTCTTCACACCATTTTTGCGAGCTCAAAGCTTGCTCAGATCAAAGCGACGGGATGCGAAAATCACAACCGAACAAATCGAAATCAAAAATTCTTCACAACAGTACCAACAGTTTAAAGAATCATAACAAAAGGTAACGGATCGAAAATGACGGTGAAGCTCAATCTACCTTCAAACTCAAGTAAGAAATCAATCCAAACTTCTTCTTGCTTCTCTTCTTCTTCTGAACGAATCTCTGGTTGAATTGATCTGTGTTTGAGGTTGATTTGAAGTTAATTTGGTGGAAGAAAGTATGAGAAGAGAATGTGAGCAAAAGGTTTTGTATTGAGGAATTGAGGAAGAGAAAATCAGCAGAGATTTATTGGGCTTGAAAAGCTTTCAAAATAGAGTGAGGTATGAGTTGTATTTATAGATGAGAGTGAGTGAAAAATGATTTGCCGTTTGTGAGATTTTTTTTCTGCGTTTTGGGATGCAAGTTATGTGTGACCTGTTGTGATATTTTTTCATGTCGTTTTTGCTTTCACATTTGTAGCTCATCACGTGTTATTCTTTCTTTTCACTTTTTCAGCTCACTTGGGTGACGTGGATTATTTTTCAGCTGACTCATATGCTATTTATTTTTTGTTTCAGCTTGTGAATATGGCTTGGTTAATGGCTCACATTGATTGATGGCTGAAGTAGTGATATATTTCACTTATTTCATATGGACTCAGTTCCTCTGGTGCAGGACTGGAGTTTTGCGGTTGTTGCTGATTCTGAATTATACAGGGATCGAGTTTGGTAATACGGCAAAACCGTTCATACCAGAATCTTCCTGCCGTGATTGAAATGCTTCCCTCTTTTGAGAACTTAACAGCATTACCAACAATATTCGAGAAGAGTTTGCATGAGACGCCTTTCATCACCAATTGCATACACCGGCAAATCTGGTGCGAAATGTAAAGTGAGTGACAGCTTTTTAACACATGCGACAGGTTTAAATCAAGTTAAGGACCTCTCTAAACATTGAATGAAGATTAAACGTTGCTGTTTCAAGCTGAAAACTGCCATCTTCGAGTCGTGAAAGATCTAAAACATCGTTGATGAGCGTAGCCGATAGATTGCTGCTTTTCAATATTGTTTCCACCATCAGACGTTGCTCGGCCGTCATAACTGTTTCTTGTAACAATGAAGAGAGTGCAATAATTGCATGCATCGGAGTTCTCATCTCGTGATTCATAACAGCCAAAAAGTCATTGCGAGCATGAATTGCAATTTCGGCTTCTCTTCTAGCCGTATCAAGTGCAACATTCTGCTCCATAAGCTGGTCCCTTGCTGAATGAAGAATCAACGTGAAATATCATCGCAAAATGGCGACATATATTGACAAAAAAAATCATCTGCAGAATCTGTGAGATCTGGCTCACTGTTGGCAACAATGATAGTCATTAAAAGAATCTTGAAAACAGATTTCTCAGCCATAAGTTGAGTCTTCGTCTTAACTCCGGTACATCAACTGCAAAAATGTCCCATTCCTTAAGCAACAAACCAACATTCTTGAGATTCATAGGACCTTCTAACATGCAACGATATTGAGAACTACAAGATTCTGCCTGATTTAATAGATTCTGAAGCGGAGTTGAACTTGAAGATCCACAATCTCTGATTTTAACTTGGAAAGAACATCAACATCTAATTCAGCAGGATCTCTGGCTGATATGCAGCTTCTGATACTACACATCCATGCCTTGGCTGAAGAAATCTTCCTTCTTAATTTTTTAGTCCCTTTCACATAGATGGGTATTCCACAAGCTCTAGAGTATAGAAGTTCCAACTCAGACAAGTCAGAAGGCATTGACAAAGCAGTCTCAATCTCTCTTGCTTCTCTTTTGCATATTCCTTCAATTTATGACAATAAGGCTCGTTGCATGGTTGTCATCTGACTCTAAATCAGAACCATAAGAATCATCTTCCAACATATCAGCAGACAAGGTTATCTTTTCTTCATCACTAACACAGCCTTCACCACCGTCTCGTGGATCAGAAGGCTCATTCATGAGTTTCAATCTGCAACCATCATGATCATCAGCAATTTCTTTCTTGGTAACAATAGAAGAATATTTCAAGCCATGATTAGTCAATTCTGTAGCAGTACCAACCATAGGAAAAACAACTGTTACCAGAGGAACGTGCTCAGGATTTGAAGAAACCTCCTCACATACTTTCTCAACATTAACTCCTTCCGCGCGACTAGATGTTTCCGGTTGACCTATTATATTACTGGTAGTTAATACTGGTGTACAGACAGCTTTCACTTTTTGAATTACAATTTTCATTTGAAGAACTGTCACAGTAACTGCGCTTGTCGTCCTTTGAAGAACTATTGCTTGCTCTTATTTTAGTAAGACACTTGCCAGATAAAATGTTGTTGACATTGATAGAATCTGCAGATAACAAATCATCTGAATCAGCTTTGCAGTAGGATATGATAAGATCCTGGTCACTGGTTATGTATATGTTGTTTGCAAACAGATGTGATGATTATTGACCGGGTACATAAGCATTGGAGCCGGTATATGGATCATGAAACGAAGCATCAAAAGTAATATCCTTTTGTCCACTATTTTGAAGTATGAACTGTACGACTTGTTCGCGAAAGGAAAGAGGAAGACCCTCCTTGAGTAACCATTTATCAGCAACATCATATGCATTATCTGATCGGTTGTATGGCAACTTCCTGAGTTTTCTGTAAACCTTCTGCTACTTCAACCGTTACTCTCCGATCCAAACAAACAACTTTACTTGATTCCAAGCGCTGAGCATTTTCTACTTCACCTAGCAAAATGGTGACAATTAGCAACTCTAATCTGTACTTTCAGAAAGGTGGGGTCTAAAGAAGATGCTATCGTGCAATCCTCTAGAGCTTCTCTAATTCTTCCAAGAGTCGTACGTGTTGCTGCACGGTTGCTATAGCAGAATAAAAGAGGCTTAATGCAGCATCTTGATCTTTTATTTGAAGGGACATAAACTATTCCTTGCGTGTAACATTCCTCAAGGTTCAAACTCTGGTCCTGTTGTGCTTTCATTGAAATGCTTAGGCCCGCACTATAGATAACTAAACAGAACTGTCAGCTTCTGCACAAGGCTATCGGTTTCAGAACTCTCTTGAATATCAAAATCTGAGACGGTTACAAGCTCCGAAGGCTTCTGGAGAGTTTTCGTCCTTTCAATCCACCGAGACGCTCAAAACAACTACAAGGCAGCAAAGCTTTCAAGCAGCAGCACCTAAACATTCTTGTCTTGCATCACTTGAATCTGTTTGCAAAGGGGCATTAACTGGTAAAATATTGCACGGTACTCGTAAAGAGCCGACATCTTTGGCAAATCATAGCACCAGCAGCTGACACTTTTCCGAGCATACAAAGACACTCAACCATGGTCTGAAAATACTTCACATGAAGTGGAGCATCACTCTTTCTAATTATTTCAAGAAATTCATCAGGTGTCAAATTCGAAAGCCATGTTGGCACTTGACAAAGAGCACCACTGGCATCCTTTGATTTATAACCTGCCGCAGGCCTTCCTTAGCAACAACAACAATATCTTGATTCCGGCATATTAAAGACTTAAAAAACATTGAGATGATCTTTGCACGCAAGTCAGAATGATTTGGAGTCTTAAAATCAGCCCATGCCATTGTTGTGCATAGCAGTTCAATGCAAGCTGTTCGAAGTTTAGTCAACGATGTCACAACTTTGGGGTTGATAAACTTAGCAACCCATGCATTGTCCTCAGACCCTGCTATTTGTAATGCGTCTTGGAGGAAGTTAACTAACTGTGGAGTCAACTTGAGAAGAGGTGGCCGCAAGGCTAGACAAAAGTTCAATGCTGTAACTGTTCCAACCTGTTGATCAACTGTCTTCAACTTAAGCGGCCGCACTATGAGAGGCTGGAGGAATGGATGATACAATTGCTCTAGTAATTCGGACACCTCACTACCAGTCCTGCTAGCTAAAAGTGCCAAGCATGATTGTACATTCTTTCTCACAATGATAGAGGCATTCTGGTTGAATAGCTCTTGAGCGAGAAAATCTACTACTCCTTGAAAGCTCTTTTTCCGTGCCTCACTGTTTGCTTCATCGGCATTATTCACTACTCGAAGAACCTGAGTGAGCACTTGACTTGTCTCTTCCTGCTCCTTGACTTGTCTCTTCCTGCTCCTTGCTTAGCATAAATTGGAAGCTTTTTAAGGACATATGTTAGACCTCGCACAATTCTCTAGTCCAAGAGTTCTCCCGAGTTCAACAAGTGTTGTTTTCAGTATTGTATGTCTATCAAGAGGACTTCTAATCTCATGAGTCAACATCCTAACATGTGGACCGGTTTCTCTGGAATTCAAGCTTCATATTTGTCTGCACAGCACTCTCTGACCTTGCTACATCAACTTGAACTGAATGATCAACAACAAGATCAACAGGAACCAGAGGGTTGATCTTATTAGAAACACTGCCAAGCATCACGCATGCAAGCCAGATCAACAACAGCTGGGACTCCAGTAAGATCCTGCAGGAGAATTTTCAACACTTCTAGTAGATGAGGATAGCGAGCAAGATTTCCAAGAGTTGATAATACATGTTTTGAAACCTCTTGATCAGGGATACTCCTGCTCATTGATCCAATAAGGCGCAGCAAGGTCTCAATGGCCCCAGCAGCCACAAGTTCTTCACAGCATCTCTTAGAATGCTCTGTCGCCAAATTCAATGTTGAACAAGTATGAAGGATGTCACTGAGACTCTTCATATTAAGTAGCTTTGAAAGCGCCGCCAAGAGTCTGTTTATGAGACGTTTACTATCATCCACATTTTTGGAAGACTCTTGCAATCTCAAGCGCAAATCCATTAGCTGCTTTGTTGACTGCTTACAAGCAGTGTAACCTTTCCAGTGGGACTGTATGACAATAATATGATGCCTATAAAAGTTGGCCCTTCGTCTGGCTACCCATCCACGAATTTGAGACTGTATAATGATTGCAGACTTAGTCCTCAATTTATCTGAGAAGAGATGCTTCCACCATCATTGCAATTTCACTACTTGAAACAAGAAAAGTTCCAACTGAAAACTAGAATAGCCTGTTGGTTTTGAAATGCATCCAGCAGCAACTGTACGCAGCTTAAAAGCACTGCCTAATATCGAACTTCGAGTTAAATGTCCCCTAATATATCGCTGGAGCTCCAATGCGGCATATTCTTCCATGACATTAGTACGGTGTTTCTCAACTGTGGCCTTTCGCCTAGCTATCCAGCCACGTGAAAGAAGATTGAATGACAATAGCAGCCTTAAACAAGACTTTGAAGTTCTGAATAGCATTCACACATCTCCGCATTCGAAAATATGATTGAATTTTTATGACAGCGCGAATCTGATTTAAAAACTGTTTTCTCATTAACCACCTACGGAAATTACATTGAATTTTAGTTGCAAACAAGTGCTCCTTCCTTGTAGACTTACAGCTTACGTAGTTTTTCCAAGCAAGCTGAATGGTAACAGCTGCCTTTGTTTTAAGATCAGAGATAAGTTTCTGTTCAGAAAACTTTAGATCTTTTTCTTTTTGATCTAGTTCACAAATATATCTGGATCGCGCCATCCAACCACGAACAAATTTCTGAACAGTAGTGGCAGCAGTCACTGTGTCTGAAATCATGAGGTCAGGACTCATACTACATACTTGTTCAGACCTCTAATAGAGCCAACTCCTCACTGCTTGCTGGATAAGCTGTGCTGACCTTTTCAACCTCAAAAAAGAATGCCTATGATAGAAAAACATGGCATACCTCGCATATACTTCGGAATGCTTCAATGTTTCACATGAGAAATCACAGATTGGACCAGCAGTGAATATCATGCAAACCGGCTCCTGCCTTACTTTCTTCCTAGCTCGGAAAACAGTCTGCCAAAGGGTAACAGCATCTACAATCTTGAGAAACTTGCGCCGTGCAACCAGTCCTCTGATGTGTGCTTGTATTGTTCTTGCAGCATCTTCTCTTCTAACAGCAGTGATGCTTTCAGTGGATTCACTAAAAAGCCTCAAGATCTGGGAATAGTTTTGGATAGCTCTGTTGAAACCATTATGATAAGATTGTACAACTTCATCCACAACCTCCTCAATAACATCACCCTGCTCCTTCAAAAATTGGGCAGCAGCTTCGCGGTCTTTTGATGTCAAAATATGAACAACGTGAGGTAAAGAATCAAAACGAGCAGCAGTCCAAGTACCAGCTAAAAAACATAGCAAGATAAACCATAGGCGAAGTAACCCCAGGAATCTCCTCCTTTATAAACACGCAACCATGAGCTCTTGATTTCGTTGTAACACCAACTTGACTATTTTCCACACACCTCTGATAAAAATGAACACAACTACTCATGTACCAGGACATTACTTGCACCTTTAGTTTGGACCAAACTTCTTATTGAACACTGCTCGACAAACTGATGATTCTCCATAAGACCACTTGACTTTGAACAATCATCTCTTGAGAAAATAGACCACTGATACATAACTTGCAAATGAAGTAATCCCTTGATAGTTTGACCAAGATGAGGTCAAACTTCCATCTGATTTAGACTCGAATGAATGTCCTTGCCATTAATCTCCTTGCAAAACCCTAAACACACAGAGAAGAAGAAGAAACAAACAAATTGAAAAATATTTTTGGTAATTTTGGTTAGATGTTAGTAAACAGAAACAAACATAAAGTAAATAAGAAACACAAAGTAAGATCTTGTTTGTGGAATGATATGCAAATGAAATGTGGGATCTTAGGGGTAAAAATTAGGGTATTACAGTTGCCCCTATTTAAGATTCTTCTATAGGGAGACATGAAGATTGACATCTTTGTCTCGACCAGATAGAAGAGACTTAAATATAACAATAAACCTAATTTTTAGCCATAAGAGACCACAAAATGATATGATTATGCTAATGATATGCGAACATAAGACTTCTGTGGGGAAATAATGCCACAAGAGACAAACAAAAGCTCGGGAGAAAAAGAGAGACTCCACATGAGAAAACAAAAGAGCAAGATCCTATTCCGATAAGGGAAAGGAAACGACTCAATGGGGAAAGAGATACCAACTGCCAGTTACTGGGCGAAGATATTCGAACCGAAGAGAATAGGTAAAATACTTTCTACCGGTTATTGAGTAGAAAAATAAGTGCAAAAAAACACAAGAGAATTGTTATCTACCAGTTACTGGGTAGAAAACAAAGAAATGTATTACTTATTACCAGTTACTGGATAAAAAGTAATCCACTCGTTGAGATATAATCAACTACCTGTTACTGGGTAGGAAAAGAAGCAACGCCAACTACTGGTTACTGAGTAGTTTAGCGGGAATAATAAACTTGAATAAAAGGGGTTACCAACTATCGGTTACTGGATAGGGTAAACAACATGTCAACTACCTGGTACTGGGTAGGACGGACTCGACTACCTGTTACTGGGTAGGAGAAAAAGATAAAAGGTCAACTACCTGACACTGGGTAGGACAAACATACTCGACTACCTGTCACTGGGTAGGAGAAAGAGATATATCATCAGCTACTTGTTACTGAGCAGCTCCAAACACACAACAAACTTCTCAAATAAAGAGACAACCATTTGTTGGAAAAAGATATTAACAACTCTGGCGAGGATCTTTAAAAGAGATACAAGCAGGTTGAACCATGCAATAGAATTCTTATCGGGAGTTATTACACAGAAATTCCAATTGACAGAAAAGCTGATCAGATAAGGATCCATAACTTCACAATAAACTTCTCTGTTGAGGATGAGCCAGAGAAATGTTATTTATTGAGAAGGTAAATTTCTGGAGATTACACAAGCTGCTCAAATAAAGAGGCTTCCACATGAAGTTGCATAAGTAATTACCAAGAGAGTGTTATCAAAACACTACTGGGAGAATCAAATCTTCACCTTCTATTGGGGATCAATAACAGATTCCTGCTGAGGAAAATAAATCCTCAAAAATACCTTCTCGTCATCCCGGTTTCACAGCCCAGGGAAAACCAAAGTAACTGCTGCAAGAGACCAAAGTTCAATCCAGGAACAAACTGGAAAGAAACGGTCAAACAAGACTCGACCCAATGAGGAAATAACTCAACTGGGGAACAATTCCATCCAGATAAAAGCTGGGGATGAAAGCTAAACAAAACATCTTCCACGAGGCATAAACTCAGTGGGGAATTAAAAATGATAGGTATTTTCTGCTTAGGGGTCGACACTCTAATGAAGAGAGGACACACGCACTCTGCGAGATAACAACATCGGGAAAAGGGAAATACCAACAAAAAAATGCATGATGCACAATGCAACAAAGACATGCTATGCTCAACCAAAATGAATGCGCATGCAATGAGTATGAATATGCTGATAAATCAGACAAAAAGGGCAGACAGAGGGTGAACAAAACACCACAACACCACTGAAATACTCGGCTAATCTCTGCAAGTTAGAGATATCATTGGAGATCGTGCTGAGGATCAGCAACAGAAAATCTGCAAGAGATACACAAGAGCCATCAAAGGAAAATAAATCCTACCACAAGGCTTAAATCTCGCTGAATAAATGGAGATATTGCTTGGGGAAAAGACCCCAAAGATCAATCTTCAACCATTAATGATTCAACAAGAGGAAACAACAATATGAACTCCGCTTTGAGAAAAAAAACTGTTGGAGAAAAACGTAGCAACACAAATCTTCCAACCCTGCCAGGGGAATAAGAAGTTAACATCATAGCAAAAAGTCAAACTGTGGGGGATTTTAAATCAACACCCAATCACAAGGTGAGAGAAAACCCGACAGGTGACTGCTATATCAACACTTCTCAACCTTGTTCTTTACTTGAGGAATAATCCAAAGCAAATGTGCATAACCTCCGCTAGGAATCATCAAAGACAAATCTCCGCCCGGGCAAAAACAATCAAGGAGAAGTGATCTTCAAATTTCTCAACTGTCCGATCATAATCTGGTTGAATGAATAAAACATATCCATCATTTGAATCAAGACTTTGCTGTGGAAAACCGTTCAACACTCGTCTGGTTTATTCAAAGAAACAAAACTCTGCTAAGGGAATATCAGCAAACTCTACTGAAGAGACCTCAATATAGCTCAAATGGGGAAACATCAACACAACTCTACTGGGGAGTTGCCAATAAATTCTACCAGATAGGCAAGAAAGAACCCTGCTAAAGAGAACACTTACGCTTTTCGCTTCAAGATTCTACCATTCTTGGGATTACTGTTGACATTCTTTCTTTTATTTTCACAAATCAAAGAAAAATGTTTTTATAAATTTTCAAAATTTAAATCAATTATTCACATTTGTTTCAAATATCATCATCAAAAATAAAATGAAATTCTGTAAACAGAAACAAAATAAGAATTGCAAACAAAGGGACAAAGGCCCAAATTCTATTGATAGAATGGTAGTCCGCAAATGGCGTAACTCCATGGATCATTACAAAGTTTGAAAAATGGTAAGTACAATGGAAAGTTCTACATTGAAATACAATGACCATTATTCTCCCTAACAACTTTGAATTCCAACTGTGCTTGAGACTTCAGCGGAGAATATCTGAAGTAAAACCTTTGATAGGAAATGTTGCTTCAAACGATCAAGACTGGCCAGATGCAGTTACTTGCCATGATCCCTAACTTTTGCCTAGATTGCCCTCTCGGGTTTTCAATCTACCGGGATAATTATTTCTATTTTTGTCTCTAATTTTTGCCTGGACCGCCCTTTCGGGTTTTCAATCCACCGAGACGCTCATTTTTGCCTAAGCCGCCCTTTCAGGTTTTCAACTTAGCGAGCTGTTCTTTTATTTTTTAGGCGAAGTATTTCTTGACTGCATCGGCATTCACAGGACGAGCGAACTCTTCTCCATCCATAGTTGTAAGAATTAATGCACCACCAGAGAAGGCTCTCTTAACAACATATGGGCCTTCATAATTGGGAGTCCACTTGCCCATAGAATCAGTAGTAAAAGTCGAGATCCTTTTGAGCACGAGGTCACCTTCTCTGAACACACGGGGTCGAACCTTCTTATCAAATGCTTTCTTCATTCTTTGTTGATATAATTGGCCATGACACAAAGCCGTCATTCTTTTCTCTTCAATCAGATTCAACTGGTCGTATCTACTTTGACACCATTCAGGCATAGGATGCGATATCCTAGCGAGCACACTAACAACAGACTTTCTGTTCTCTCGCTGCTGTGCCATCGAGACTTTCCCGCTGACGACTAATTGTCACCCTTTTTCTCTCTTGCCCGAGTGCATTTGAGACCAAGCCGTAGTTTTGCCCATAGGTCCCCGTACCTTTGAAACCAGTTGATTTTCTCACTACTGTGTGAGAATACCCTGTTTAGCCGTAGTTAGCCTGAACTACGTAAAGCTCTGATCTTCCATGCAGTGTGGAAGTACGTAGGCACAAGACGCGATGTCTTGGCGAGCCAATTTCCCTGTAGTCCCGAACTACGTTGACTCTGACTTTCTCTCTTGAGAATACGTAGGCATAAAGTGCGACGCTCTATCGAGTCAATTCCCTTCCGTTTAGATTTAGCAGCCGTAGATAGATTGTTTTTGCATCCTTTAGACAACCCAAGCAAGCCTGGATCCCGTCGAGTACGACGGACGTGAGGGGTGCTAATACCTTCCCCTTGCGTAACCGACTCCCGAACCCAGGTTTTGGTTACGATGACCATACCTTTCCTCATTTTTTGCGAGGTTTACTTCGAGCGTTTCCTTTCCCTCCCGTGGGATAAATAACGCACGGTGGCGACTCTTCTGTCAGCCGGCGCCGATTTTCGCAGTAGCGACAGCTGGCGACTCTGCTGGGGACTGCGATAGTTCCCTATGTGAGTCTGTTGGGGATCCAACGTCCCCTGGCTGCTAAGGACTGCGATAGTCCTTATGCAGGTGGGATTCAACGTCCCCTAAGAGAGAGTCAATCCTAGCGCTTGTTTGCTTGTCTATTGGGGCTTATTTATTGATATTATCTGTTGCTGTTGGGGTGTTACGGGTGTTCTATGATTGAGAGATAAGCCGGACCTGGGCTTGAGTGCACCTTAGACTTAGAGTAGAGATTAGTGGGCGCCCGCTTGCTTTGCTTGCCTTGGTGTCCCGCGAAATCTACGCTCAGACGAGGTTCTTCTGGTTGGCCTCTTGACCCACCCTTTGGGTGGCTCGGGTTGCTGGTTAGTTGGATTGTCGACTCTGGGAACCGATCATTTGGAAGTTAGCTAAGTGAGGCCTCTTCAAGACTTGATGATGCCACTCTTTCTGGGAATCGTATCGTCAGTTTTGAAAGTCTGTGACGCTGACGACCGCATAGGATGCCGTACCTTGTCAGATATAGGTCCATACCTGTGAGTGGGGGGGTTTTTGTGCAGGAAACTTGACTTCCAACCTACCCGTTATTTTGGTCTTCTCTTCCGAGCAACCGTCTCCGTCAGCAGTGCAGTAGTATTCAGATTGAGTGGGAGCTGTGGTCCCATTGTTTGCTGCATCTTGCATATCATGTGCATATCAGTGTTGCATCATATTGCATATCACCTTCCAGTTAGCCAGAGTTCTGATCCAGCCTGTGTTTCCTGAAGGTGATTACCCGGAGTTTGGATTGAGCAGCTGTTGATTGTCAGAAGACCGACCTAGGGGTTGAGTAGATTTGAGCAGAATCCAGCATTGAAGTCAGCTGAAGACTATTGGTAGCCATGTCTGAAGGCAATTTCCAGTCTCCTAATACCGTGACGGGGTTCACTATGGCGTCCAACCCTCTGTATGATTCTAAGGAAGACTTCCCGCAAGCGAACAACATTACTGCAGACCAAGTTGTACAGCCTTCTGTTGAGAACCGAGATCGACATGAGCAGTTTGTTGCCCGAAATGAGCATCCTCCTCCTGTTAACAATCAAGGTGATGCTTTCCCTGTGATGAATTACCGAAGAGATATCCCGATGGCCAGGACTGTAGATCCAAGAGCTCTCGAAAAGGATAGAAGACTCCGAGCGTTGGAAGAAGGAATGAAAGCTTTGAAGATGAAAGATGCTATTAACCTGGATGCTGTAGGCATGTGTTTGGTTCCTGACCTGGTGTTGCCGTATAAGTTCAAAGCACCGAAATTTGAGAAGTACACGGGAGATAGCTGTCCGAAGCTGCATTTGATGATGTTCTGTCGAAGAATGACTGCGTTTGCGCGAGATGACAAGTTGATGATTCATTGCTTTCAAGATAGTCTGACTGGGGCATCTTTGAGGTGGTATATGCAGTTAGAGAGAAATTAGATTCAGTCATGGATGGATTTAGCCAGAGCTTTTCTGAAGCAGTACGATTACAATTTAGACGTAGCTCCCTTTCGCATGCATTTGCAAGAATTGTCTCAAGAGAACAATGAACCTATCAGGAAGTATGCTCAGAGATGGAGAGAATTTGCTGCTAGAGTGCATCCACCGCTGTTAGACCAAGAGCTGACAAGCATGTTTGTAGATTCCCTACAGGATCCGTACTTCGAAAGATTGCTCGGACTTCCGTCAAGTTTCTCTGACGTGGTAGCATTAGGAGAAAGCCTTGAGTATGCCATAAGAATGGGAAAGATTCAGATTACTTCAAATGATCAAGCTGGTGAAACTGAATATCCTTGTGACTATCAGAGTGAAGAAGAAGTTGTGATCAATGCAGTCATGCCAAAGGTTGAATATCCTCAAAGCGAATCAATGAATTTTGTTGGTTCTTCATCTTATCAGAGATCAGTACCTCCTGTGGCTTGTTATACTGAACAGACAGCCGTGCCTGGGGCACCCTATCAGGAATCTTATGTCGCTTCCATTGCAAATCAGCGAACTCGTGGTCGAGGTTATCAGAATCAGCGTCAGAATCAGAATCGACCTCGCAACAACTTGGAACGAAGGAAAGCTCCTTCCCATCCAGTGCCTATGCCGTATAGCCAGCTGCTACCATCTTTGATCCAGAGTTCTTTGGTGGAACCTAAAGCTCTTAAGCCAGTTCCAGAACCTTACCCTCCTGGGTACAATCCCCACGTTCAGTGTGGTTATCATGGCGGCTCTCCGGGGAATTCGACAGAAGATTGTAAAGCATTTCAGGCGAAAGTACAGCAGTTGATTGATCAGGATCGCATTTCCTTTCGGGAAGGATTTCTGTTTGTTCATCCCAACCGCTCAGCTGTTTAAGCTCGTAGACTCGGAAAGTATTCCCCAGCAAAAGCCAGTGATTCAGACAGGCGGGCGCCTCAGCATTGGCAGTCCTCAGACCTTTGCATCATTTGCATTTGTAGTTTCTTTTCTGTTAGTTACTACTTGCTTTTAAACATTGTATGTTTCGAATGGTAATAATAATAAAGTGACTATGCATTTTTCTGAATTAATCATGTCGCTGTCGCTCATTTACTGCATTGCACTGACACTTGCATTTTATTCACTCCACTTTATCCCTGTGACTAGCAAAGATTGGAGGGAGGATGACAAAAATAAACTCATAACCGATGATTGTAGGCTTTCAGATAAGACCGTACCGATGACGTACAAGGCATTGTTTCAAATCCCCCAAACACTGGAGATATAAGGAGTTAGTCCCTTGTTAACCACTTCGAGCCAGGAAGTAGAAGTTTTTTTCGGACTTTTAAACCCTCACATCTTAACCCGGGGCAGGGTAGTTGTCAGTTAGCTTGACCGGGCATTCAAGTCTTACAGAGGAGTGCTGTCTTTCAAGGACCAATTCCAGTTTACACCTTTCAAGAGGTCAAACCTCACCAACCAGGAGTGAGACAGTTACAATCCTTTCGGAGCAATCAAGACAACCAGTGTCACACGACTTTGTTCCAAAAGAAAGAATAAGAAAGCCCTCTAAGTAAAAAGAAAGAAAAAGCTAGAAAGCTAATACTTAGGCAAAAAATCAGGGCATCCCGCTGGACTTCAAAAGAAATCGAAAAATCAAATAGAACTCAAAAGGAGTCAGTCCAGGAAAAAATTAGGGAATCAAAAGAATGAAAAAGAAGGGATAAAAGAAATTTTCCCCAGCAAATCACAAAGTCGTGTATACAGACACCCAAAGCGAAGAAGGAGTAACTATCACTCCAGAAAAGCCTCGTGGATTCCTTAACTGTGGTTCTTACCATTCAACATACCTCTCGAAGAGGCGAGCGCTTGTGCCAGGTTAACTGAACCTTAGGATCGGAGATCATCACGTAGAAGGGGTGGGTACAAATCAAAATTTGAGCCAAATATCCTTTGTTTCACGAACCGTGAACCCGACCACGATACAACCCTTAAAAGACCTAATTGAGGTAGGGTTTATTCTGCAGCGCATTACGATAAGGTTGAGTAACCTGACTCCTTCTTGACTTGCTAGTCACATCCTTGTTGTATTTTTCACTGACCACGTAAGCACTACGTTTGAACTTTGGTTCACTCGTCACTCATAATCATAGCATGTAAATGAGTGACAGCTCAAATTTTTTCAAAATCTGCATAACCACTGCATTAAGATTACCATTCGAAAATAGACAATTTTAATTGCAGGTTAGTAGTTGGCATGAAAGAAATTCCTGCAAGGAATAATCGAGCAGGACTGAGTAATTCAGCAGTCTGAACCAGGATGGTGTATGTTGTGAAACCCATTGAATCCGGGGCATTGACCTTCCAGGGAGTTCGGAATCAGTTGGTCTGAGGACAAGTCCCGAAGCATCAGTCGATCAGGGGCAGTTTATTCGAGAAGCAGATGATCAGAAGTGAGTTTTCTTGAAACCCAATCAGGGGCAGTTATGCAGAATGTGGAAGCAGATACTTCAGGTGGATAATCAGATCAGGTTAAGTCGCTAGAACGCTCATTCAGGGGCAAGTCACCGCAGAGAGTGTTGAAACCAACTGGGTTGATGGAGATTGAATTTTGTCGTCGTACAGATACCGGGGCAAGTAATCTCGAAGTCGTCTCGTAGAGAGCTGTTCAGAGCAAGTACTCCCAAGATTTAGGTTGGGGCAAGTTAAGTGCACTGGGGCAGGGTATTCAAGCCAGTCTTTTTATCCCCAGCTGAGTGTACTGGGGCAAGTTATTCAAACGAGTTTGTTTATCCCCAGCCAGAGTTGAGTATCGGGGAATCATGTCATTACCCTTATCAAAAACCTGAACCTTTCAAATAAAAGGCCTTGCTGTCGTTGGATCCTTATCCTACAGTCTAAACCTGTTACGTGTTAGTAACCAGTTGTTTCCAAAGTCCAGTTCTCGCCTGGCAAACCGGTAACCAGTTCTCGTCTGGCCCACCCTTCCGTAAGCATCAGTTCCCGTCTGGTGTAGTTTATTGTAAGCATCAGTTCCCGTCTGGTGCAGTTTATTGTATCAGTTCTCGCCTGGTACATGTCGTTGCGTAACCAGTTCTCGTCTGGTCACCGTTTCTTCAAGTGTTGTATCAGTTCTCGTCTGGTACATGTCGTTGCGTAACCATTTCTCGTCTGGTCATCGTGTGTTTAGACCTATGTGTTATACCAGTTCTCGTCTGGTGTACGTCAGCTTTCAGCCAGTTCTCGCCTGGTTGTCTATGCCTCAGTCTATTATCCAGTCAGCCCCGTCTGATGTCCAAAAATCAATTCTCGTTCGATAATCTACTTTGCTATCAGTTCTCGTCTGGTAGTCTACCTTTGAATGCTAGTTCTCGTCTAGTATTTTCCATATCTTCCACTGTGTACATAGGCCATGTTTAACCTAAACCAGAAAAAACAAAAAAAACCTAAAGGTATCTGACACCGTATTTTCCAATGACTCGCATGTTGTCAGGTTTCCCGATACGAAGCTCGACGGATACCAGTTCTCCGATTAACGTTTGAATTCCTTGTGGATGTTGTTAAATCAGAATTGTTACTCTTCAGTAGATGAAAGTTGCTCATTATCCCCGGAAGAGTCGAGATTGTCTTTTACCCCGCATCAGAGTAGGATCAGGAGTATCCTCAGCAGATTAAGATTGACATCCTTGATGGTAGGGGCATTTCCAGCAGTGTGCTGTGCGCAATCAACCTCAGTTTGGGTCAATCCCCGCAGAGCGCAATCAGTTGTCAATGGTTTGAAGAAAGCATCCCCAAGCAGAGTTGCTTTTTCTTTCCCCTGTGAAGTCGCCAAGCAGGGTTGCCTTTTCGTTTCTCCAGCAGGACAGTTATCCCCAGCGGATTTGGTTTCCCTTTTCCAGCATTTATTTTGCTGAGATAATTCTGTGACTTCGGGTCATCCCCAGTAGAGTTGACGTTACCTTCGGCATTTATTTTGCCAAGTGGTTTTCAGACCTGGTGTTCTCTGGCAGCTCGAGCCTGCATTAGCATTTGCATATATCGTCATTGGATTCATACAAACATATAGCATTTCCATGCCATCTGGGCCTCGCATTTTCAAACAGAATGCATAGCATTCCATGTCATATAGGGCATTGCATCATTCTCAAGCATACGCATGTTGAAACATAGGCCAGAATGGTTGCCTATTGGATTTCAAGTATGTTCCCCTGCAGAGTTGTGTGGTTAAGCTTCTCGTCTTCTCCAGCGGAGTGATTTCTTCATTTGGTTGTTACGTTAGCATCAAAAAAACAACAAAGAGATTGACATATATCAAGCTTTTCTGAAGCTTCCGCCTTCGTCAGAATAGGTGCCAGGCAGTTTAATTCAGAAGTTCCCCAGGAGAATTGTCCTCAAGTTCGCCGTGAACTACGAGTCGACAGAAAAATCCCATGACAGATGGGAAGGTGTTTGCTTTGCGAAGCATTATTCCAATACTTGTGGCGTCACACAGGTGTTGAAAAGGAGAAGAAAAATTTATCAAAAAAAATTGACCAGTTGTTGCCGTAACAACCGAACTTCAGTTCATTGGAGGCTATTCCTCAAGCAGTTTTGCAGTATATTCCCGCGGTTGGCAAATTTCAGGGTTCCATTTATATTCAACCGTCATCTACCTTTGAATGTACGAAGGCTGAGCGCTCTTCACCCATTCAGGTCGAAGCCGCTTGAATAGGGGCAGCTGTTGCACCCTAAAATTTGACCAACCGGGTCTCGTATCTGGCTCGATGTTTCGACGCATAATCGCATTCGCATCTGCATATTGCATACAGTGCATTTTTCATCTGTTTTGATTTTATCGGGATCACAACTCTCGTCTCGTGTTTCAGGTGTCTTTTATCAGTTTAGATAGGTAGAATCGTATTTTTGGGATATTTCAGTGTCTTTTGATTTTTACCGGCTATTTTGGTGCGCTCTCGCAGTATTTTTACCGGCTATTTTTGGAATTATTGTGATTTTTCTGGATTTTATTGGCTATTTTTAAATAGATTTAAATCATTTTTTAGCATTTTTTAGAATATTAATAGGTTTTTTATATTTTAATAGTTTTAATTCTTTTTAAATAGCTTTTAATCATTTTAATAGTTTTAATATTTTTTAAGAACTTGTTAGAAATTAAATGGCTCCATTAAAAATAAATAGGCTTCATTTTTAGCAATAGGATAAATAAATAATATAGGGTTTTCTTTTAATAGACTTTCTTTTATAGGATAATTTTAGATATAAATATAGCTTTTTGTAGGATTTTAAATAGAATTTTAATATAGAATATAATTTTTTTCATTTTAATAAATGGTTAGATTTTTCTTTTAATAATTTTAATAGATGTTATAGAATCTTAATAGAGTTTTAGAATATTAGATATTAATTAGGTGTTAGTTAATTAGGTTTAATTGGTTTTTGTTTTTCATCTAATCCATTTTATTTTCATTAATCCTTTCCATCCAGATTTAGTTGGTTGCAGTTCATATTGGTTTTGGTTCGTTGGGCCCAATTGGTGGGGGCCCAGGGTCTTTTTTTTTTTGTCATTCAGTCCAGAATTGTTCAGCAGCTTCTAGAATGATCCAGAATTTCTCAGCCTATAAAGCTTCGTCGCCACGTGTTGAATGGAAGAGGACCCCACATATCACTCCACTACCACGCCACCTCATTCTCCTTCGCTCTCTCTCTGCCACGAGGTACCACGTGGAAGCCATGCACCAAACTCCACCACTACCGGTGCCACGCGTCTAACGCTGAAACCCCACAGGTTGCATGGCCGGCGGCCATGCAACCACCCCCAACCTCCATCGCCGACCACCGCACACTTCGCCGGAGAACACCAAAAATCCCAGACTCCGATCATTCTTCATCCTCCTCCTATAACCTTCATCATCTAAAACCCAGAAAATTCCAGATTCAACCAACAAACTTCATCTTCCTCCAATCAACATCATCCACAATTAACTCCGGATTCAACCGATCATCGTCCAAATTCGTCAGACTCCGATCAACCTTCTTCAACCGTTTCCAGAAACCACCGTTCATCAACAATCCTTTGAATCTTCATCCCCAGAAGTTCATGATCTCAAGCTTCCTGCCACGATCTTCATTAACCTCGCCGGAAGAAATGATCATCAGCATCACAATTTTCATCCGCGATCTTCATCATCGTCACATGGTTCGTCATTTCCCAGAATCCAACCTTGTTCATCATAATCACCAGAAACGTCGCCATTCATCAAGAACAACCTCCAGATTCTTCAAACCGCATCTAATCTCCAAGAACGCATCAACAACCTCCCAATGATCTTCTTCGTCTTCACTACCAATCCTCGTCAGATTTCCAGAAAGAGGATTTTCAAGAACGTCAAACATCCAAGAATCTTCAGTGAAGGTTTTCCAGAAACTACAAAGAACCATCGACCTTCATCAACAGTTGAATAAGCCTTCAAAGAATTTCATCATCCACACGCAAGATCTTCCACCAGAAATGTCAAGATCGTCTCCAGAAAATCTCCCAGGGCGCATCAAATCTTCTTCTGCTTCGTCGTGAAGGTTGAGTAGAGGAAGTTGAGAGAGGTTTAAGTGGAAGTGGAAGGTTGAAGGAAGAGAAGAAATGAGACGGAGATTGAGAGTGAGACTGAGAGAGGTTGAACGGAGGAGACGGAGAGAGTTCAGAGAGGGGGACGGCGGCGGTTGAGATGGGAGAGGAGTTTAGGGTTTCATAAGGTGAGGGAGAAGAGGGGCTCCGTGGATTCCTTGGGTTTGGGCCTCAGACCTCAAGCCCAACGGATTTGGACCGTACGCACCCCCTATTTTCCATGCGTCCTCCATTTCAGTTTTTTTGTTTGTTTTTGCTGAACAATGGGCTGGGCCCTATGTTCTTCACCAGACCAACACACCTGCATTTTTCCTCATGCCCCCCCTCCTGCGTGTGTGCAGTGTAGGCTGGGTTGGGCCTTTGTCTTTCTTTTATTTTTTCTGCAGACTAACACCCCATAACTGTAACTAACCCCCTCCCCCTTTTAGATTTTCTTGTGTTTTCTTTATTACAAAATGGAAAAGGATTATTGAAAATAGAGAAAAAATATATGAGAAAGATATGGAAAAATATATAGAAAAAATAGAGAAAAGAAATATGGAGAAAAAGAAAATATTAAAAAAATATCAAAAGAAAAAGAATTTGAAAAGAAAAAGAAATATTGAAAAAGAATTTGAAAAAAAGGAAAAAGAGAGGAAATAATAAAAAGAAATAAGTTGAGAAAAAAGAGAAAATATTATGAGAAAAATAGGAAAAAATAGTGAAAGAAATATGAAAAATACATAGAAAAATATGAAAAATATATGAAAAATATTTTGAAAGAAAGGAGAAAGTAGTTGAAAAGAAAAGAAGGAAAAAGAGAAAAAAATATTAAAGTAGACTTAATATTTTTTAGAGTGCATTTTTTAGAGTTTATTCAGTTTCAGGGATAGCTTAGACGTCCACTTGTTAGGGGACTCTTTTTCATTTGATTTTTCAGGATAGGATAGGATAGTATTTCCTAGGAGATTGTTTTTCAGTATTCACTCATTGTAATCATTTTCAGAATGTTAATAAAACAAGATTTGAGCTGTGGTCCCGAAGTAGCCGAACTACAGCTGCTCTGATTTCTCGTACCAGACGAGAATATGTAGGCATAGGATGCGATATCCTAGCGAGCACACTAACAACTGACTTTCTATTCTCTCGCTGCTGTGCTATCGAGACTTTCCCGCTGACGACTAATTGTCACCCTTTTTCTCTCTTGCCCGAGTGCATTTGAGACCAAGCCGTAGTTTTGCCCATAGGTCCCCGTACCTTTGAAACCAGTTGATTTTCTCACTGCTGTGTGAGAATACCCTGTTTAGCCGTAGTTAGCCTGAACTACGTAAAGCTCTGATCTTCCATGCAGTGTGGAAGTACGTAGGCACAAGACGCGATGTCTTGGCGAGCCAATTTCCCTGTAGTCCCGAACTACGTTGACTCTGACTTTCTCTCTTGAGAATACGTAGGCATAGAGTGCGACGCTCTATCGAGTCAATTCCCTTCCGTTTAGATTTAGCAGCCGTAGATAGATTGTTTTTGCATCCTTTAGACAACCCAAGCAAGCGTGGATCCCGTCGAGTACGACGGACGTGAGGTGTGCTAATACCTTCCCCTTGCGTAACCGACTCCCGAACCCAGGTTTTGGTTACGATGACCATACCTTTCCCCGTTTTTTGCGAGGTTTACTTCGAGCGTTTCCTTTCCCTCCCGTGGGATAAATAACACACGGTGGCAACTCTTCTGTCAGCCGGCGCCGATTTTCGCAGTAGCGACAACACCGAAAACAAAAAAGGAGTAACTGACACTCCGAAACACCCTGTGAGTTCTTTAACCAGTTGTTCCCAATATTCAACATACCGCTCGAAGAGGCGAGCGCTCGAGCCAAGTTAACTGAACTTTAGGATCGGAGATCATCTCGTAGAAGGGGTGGGTACAAATCATGATTTGAGCCTAATATCCTTTGTTTCACAAACCGTGAACCCGACCACGATACAACCCTTAAAAGACCTAATTGAGGCAGGGTTTATTCTGAAAGCGCATTACGATAAGGTTGAGTAAACTGATTCCTTCTTGATTTGCTAATCATATCCTTGTTGTATTTTTCACTGATCGAATCAGCACTACGTGTGAACTCTTTTGGTTCATTCGTCACTCACTAGCATGACACGTAAATGAGTGACAGTACATTTTTTCAAAATCTGCATGAACACTTCATTAAAATTACCATTCGTGAATAAACAATTTTAATTGCAGGTCAGTAGTTGATACGAAGGAATTCCAACGGGGAATAGTCAACCAGGACTGAATCGTTAGTAGTCTGGATTAGAGTGGTGTATGTTGTGAAACCCTGTGAATCAGGGGCATTGACTTCCAGTGAGTTTGGAATTAGTTTGTCTGAGGACAAGTCCCAGAGTATCGGTTGATTATGGGGCAGTTTATTCAAGAAGCAGTTGATCAGAGGTGGATCTTCTCGAGACCCAATTAGGGGCAATCATCTAGAACTCCTGTGATTTGAGGGCAGATCCCTCCAGTGTTCAATCAGGGCATGTTAAGTCGCTCACCGCTCGTTCAGGGGCAAGCCACTTCAGAAGTATACTGAAACCAACCGTGATGAGAGTTGGTTAGTTGAGGATGAATCCTTCTGTTGTACAGATGTTGGGGCAAGCCATCTGAAGATTGTCTCGTTGCCAGTTGTTTTCTGTTCAAAATGAATTTTCCCAAAAGTCGAATTGGGGCAAGTTGAATTGTACTGGGGCAAGTTGTTCAAATGAGTTTGTTCACCCTAGCAAGAGTTGAGTGTCGGGGAATCGTGTCATTACCCTACCAAAAATCTGAAACTCCTGAAGAAGTCTTGCTGCCATTGGATTGTTATCCTACAGCCTAACCCGTTACTTGGCTGAACCTTGTAACCAAATCGTTTCAAAGCCCAGTTCTCGCCTGGCAAACCGGAGATCAGTTCTCGTCTGAAATCCAAACCAGAAACCAGCCCTGTCTGGTCACCTTTTCTTTAACCTATTGTTCAACCAGTTCTCATCTGGCCAACACAGTTTTAAAGCCGAGTTCTCGCCTGGCAAACCAGAAATCAATTCCCGTCTGATATCCAAAACCTGTAATCAGTTCTCGTCTGACGGCCTAACATATTGTGCCATCAGTCCTCGTCTGACAGTCCACCTTGAATGCTAGTTCTCGTCTAGTATGTCCCTTTCAAATCCACTTTTGTTGGTAACCAGAAATAAATCCCTATCACCATAAATCTATCCCTAAACCAGAAAAATCCTAATTGTACCTGGCACGATGATTCCTAGTGACTCGCATGTTGTCACATTCCCCGACACAAGGCTCAAGTGATCTCAGCTCCAGGATTAGTGTTCTGTATTCCCTGTGTTGATATTGTTGAATCAGGAGTATTTTCTCAGCAGAGACGTACAGTTTGAGATTGGTTCCCCTGAGCAGTTCGAGACTGCAGCAAATTGAGATGGCATTTATCCCTTATCAGAGTAGGATCAAGATTATCCTCAGCAGGGCGAGATTGATATTCCCGGCAGAGTATGGCCATCCCAAGCATTAAACGTTGATTAGCCTGATGTGCTACTTTTCCAAGTGGGTTGAGGCTGAAGCTTTCCCTGACCGGCAGATTTGGGTTTATTTCCCCAGCAGTGGGACTGATGCGATGTTGTATCCCCACAGAGTCCGAGTTTGACTCCTTTTCCCTCCGAGTCCAGGTCATTGGCTCATTCCTCAAGCAGAGGTCGACGTTGATTCCATCATTGAGTAATTTCCAGACGAGTAGACTTTGATGTCAGCCATAGAAGAGTTATTGCTCAGCAGATTGCTTCGTGCCCTATAAGGGCTTAGGGTGATTTAAAAGGACCGTTCAGGGTTGTGTTCCTCAATGAAGTGAGATCCAATTTCAGTGATCGATTTTTATCTTCTGCAGACGCCAGAGGTGTTTCCTTGATAGGATTAGTACATTTCCAACAGAGTTGTACCATGAGTAGCTAAGGATTGATATCCCCAGCAGTGTTGATACACATCTATCCCTCATCAGACTTGATAGTCCAGTAGGTGTTACCCAGAAGGGTCAGTCTCCGTAGGGCGTATGCAAGATGACCCTCAGCAGATCAGGATTGATATCCCCGATAGAGTTCAGCAGTCTCTCCCCGCAGAGTCTGAACGCGAGATCAGGAGCATTGATATGTATCCCCAAGCAGAGAAGATTCTCTCCAACCAGAGGTGTCCTGAAGGATCACCATCTGCTCAGCTGAGTCAGGCGCTGAAGCGCGTGTTCATCCCCCAGCACCGGGTCACAAGTGCAGGTTTCGTAGGAAACTGTTCGTTCACTGAAGTGTGCAGCAACTGATGGTCCAGACTGAAGTCTCCAGCAGAATTGAAATTCCCCACCAGAGTCGTACTCTCCCCCAAAGTCGGATGATTCCTTCTCCCCCAGCGGAATTGAAATTCCCCCGCAGAGTCGTACTCTCTCCTGCGAAGCAGAATGATTTCTCCTTCCTCAGCCGAGTTTGCGAATCCCCAAGAGAGTCGAGTCCTTGGAAAGCCGTTTGGGCCATGATTGGTGCTCCCCAGTAGAGTGTTGAACAGTTGATGCTGTATTTCCCCATCGGAGTCGTTCTCTCCAGAAAGGTAGCCATGAAGGCCGCGTAGTTTATTTCTACGATTGACATCGTTTTCCTCAGTAGTTGTGGTTTGACTACCCAGATGAGCAGGTTCAGGTTCTCGTAGAGCTTCGTTCCCATGCAGCAGTCGACTGAAGTTCATTTCCCCAGGCGGAGTCTAATTGAGATTGGTGGTTCTTTCTCCCTGACAGGAGGATTCTCCCTTCAGCATTTATTTTGCTGATGGGGCCATAGCATGTTGCATGATTGCATAGTATTTACTCAGAAAACGCGTAGCATTTCTATCGTGTGGGGCATTACGTCATTATCAAAGCATATGCATACAAAACATGATCCAGGTAGCCACCGTTCTTGTTTTGCAGATGTTCATCCTCAGAATGGTTTGATCAAGATGATTCTTGGATTCTCCCCAACGAAGTCTTCGGTTCAAGATGATTCTTGAATTCCCCAGCGAAGTTGTTTGCTTAAGATGATTCTTAAGACCCCAGTGCAGTCACCAGAGTTGGTTGCTCAAGTTGATACTTAGAGTCCCCAGTAAAGGTTGCCCAGGATGATTCCTGAAATCCCCAACAGAGTGTTCGCTCAGGATGATTCCTGAAAGCTCCCGCATGGTTACCGGTGCAAGATGATTCTTGAAGGTCCCCAGCGAAGTTATTTGTCCAAGATGATTCTTGAAGGTCCCCGGCGAAGTTATTTGTCCAAGATGATTCTTGAAGTCCTCAACAGAGTTGATTCATCCAAAATGATTTATGGATCCCCGAAGCAGAGTTACTTGATAGTTCTCCAGAATCCCCCAGCGGATATATGTATCCCCAGCAGGTTTCTAACGACAAAGTTGAAACCTCCCTTGAAGACTCCATGATTGAAGTCCGACCGTGTTAATGAAGCAGTTCTCTCAGCTGATGCGGAGTGCCTGATGGCAGAGGTTTAGATATTCCCAGTTGGCTCATCATTGACCAAGAATTCTACTACCGACTTGCTGACGAAGTCCGGCTGATGCCCGACAAGGTCTTTGAATGCCTGATGGCATGATCAACCTGATGGTTGAAGTCCGGCTGATGCCCGACAATTTCTTTGAAATGCCTGATGGCATGATCAACCTGATGGTTGAGGTTCGGCTGATGCCCGACAAGTTTCTCTGAATGCCTGATGGCATGATCAACCTGATGGTTGACCTGAAGAGTCCCGAGGAATCGTGATGCCTGATGGCATGATCGACTATGTATTACCGGTTACCGTGTGACCAATTCCCCAGTAGGGTTGTCGTGTAACTGTTATGCTCAGTGTCGAAGATGTTCCTATCGACCAGAGTATCGTTCACCTGTGTGTGGTATCCAGACCTCCTGTAAGATCATTGACGCGTGTTCACCTTACCATTCTCTCCAATAGAGCCTATTATGCAAGTTCATATTTCCCCAATGGATTTCTTCACCCTGACAGCGGGGTCAGATGCTTTTATCGACTCAATGTTGAGAGTTGACGGCGAAGTCAGATTATTGTGAGTACTTGACGGCGATGTCGGGTGTTTCCCAGAGTTATAGTGGGCTGGCGGTGATGTCAGATAGTTTGGTTTCCCAGCGGCGAGGTTGGATGTTTGTCTGACGGTGATGTCGGGTAGTTTGATTCTCCAGCGGCAATGTTGGATGTTTGTTTCTGGCGGAGATGTCAGGTGATTTAGTTTTCCAGCGGCGATGTTGGGTGTTTTGGTTGTCCGACGGCGATGTCAGACGCTTTATTTTCATGAATGCCTGACGGCGAGGTCCGGTGTCTGATGACAATGTCAGAGGAATTTAATGTGGATAACTGACGACAAGGTTCAGATCAGTATGTCTCCAGCTAGTTGTCGTGCAACTATTATTTCAGTGTTCGAAGATTTGTTCCCACCAGAGTACCGTGTGCTTGTGTAGTTGGCAAATTTCCGGGTTCTTTGGTATTCAACCGTCTTCTACCTTTGAATGTTTGAAAGTCGTTCGCTCTTCAACCCTCCAGATCCAAGCCGCTTGAATAGGGGCAGCTGTTGCACCCCAAAATTTCACCAACTACTCATCGCAATTTGGCTCATGTTTCGACTCATTTCATTTCGCATTTGCATACCACGTACATTGCATTTTTTCCAGTCAGATTGACTTTATCGGGATTACAGCCCTCTGATCGCGCTTCAGGCATTTCAGGCCAATACGAGGATGTACTTTGTGAGCTGATGCTCGTCCCGGTGTTTTCAGCTCTCGCTGTTGTTTTTTAGGACATCTCGGTGTCCGGGTTTTTTTACCGTTTATTTAGATATTAAGTAGAGTTTTTTAAATGATTTCCTTTTAATAGGTATTTTTTAAATTGAGGTTAATAGAATTTTTCTATTTTTGTTTGTATAGAAATAAATGGAATTTATAGAAAATTATTAGAGTTTTTTTTCTATTTTTACTGGTTTAGAGATTAATTAGAGATTAATAGAGTTTTTTAGGTTAATCCTCTTTTTTAGATTAATTAGGATTTGATAGAGTTTAATTAGGTCTTAATCGTTTGTTAAGATGCTAATTAGAGTTTATTTGAGATTAATTAGGATTAGATTTGTTTTAATTTTCATTTAGGTTAATTACTGTTTTAATTTTCGGATTAGTCTTAATTGTAGTTTTAAGTCTTAGTTAGCATTTTAATTAGTATTAATTGAGTCAGTTTGTTTTAATCCAACAATATTAGTCATTAATCAGTCTGAATTTCGTGGGCCATTGGTCAGCTATTTTGGAGGCCCAAACCCCAGTCCAGGTGTCAGTCTATAAGAAAGGCCACGCGTTCACTCTCTCGGGGTCCAGGTTTTCATTTCAAGGTCCCACTCAACATCCACGTTTCACTCCATTTTCTTTCCACGTTTCATTCTCAGCCTCTCTCCCTCCGCTACCACGTTTCGCCCTGAGAAACCCCCACCTCACCAGTTCCAACTGCATGCAGAGCCCACGTGGCTCTCCCTCTCGCCTCCACCATTGCCACGCGTCTCGCTCACACCGATCCTCTACATGCATTCGCCATGTACCCTCCCCAACGACGATTCCCTCGTCCGGCCATGCAAACGCCGGAGAACATCACCAGCAAAATCAAGCGGTGGTTCTCGCGGCCAAACTCCCTCAAACCTCGCCGGAAACCCTTGAATCCCGCCGGAGAACTGCAAATCTCCACCGAGTTCATCAACTTCATCATTTTTTCCAGACGATCTTCATCACTGACTGTCTCCGATAATCATCATGGATCTTCACCGATCATCATCAATAATCATTCGATCTTCATCATCATCACCTTCATCTTGTGATTCACAGAACGTTCCTCCAAGATCCATCCGTTTTTGTTTCCAGAAACTCTAAACCAACAACATTCTCCGATCATCATCAATAATCTTCTCAGATCTTCAATAGCGTTCATCAGCATTCATCCAGTTCATCGTGTTCTTCGCGTCAAGATCTTCGGAAAAGCTTCAACAAGATCTTCGGAAAACATCCTTCGTCAAGATCTTCGAGATCTTCATCCTCCTTCAAAAGATTCTTCTAGAAAACACCTGAACCATTTTTCTTGATTATTTTCCGGAGATCTATCCAAGATTCATCGCGAGCTTTCACCAATAGATCTCCAAGAACCTTCATACGATTCATCGAGCGTTGTTCCAGATTTCCTTTTAATCTTCAAAGACCCACACCTTGCATGTCCATCAAGAACACCGTGTTCGTCCAGATCTAAACGGCTCGTCCACACTTCAAGAACTTCAATGTTTTCCCAGCGATCTTCAATAACATGCGTGAGACGTTCTTTCACCAACCTTCGTGTTTTGATTTTCCAGAAAGATCTTCGAGGAAGAACCATCAGTGTGTGGAGGATCCATGGATTCAACCGCGAATGAGCTTTTCTCCCTATCAGCAAAACCTCACAGATCTCTATCCAGTTCTCCGGTGATGGCAAAGTAGGTTGGAGGATTAAGGTGAAGTGGAATAGGAGTTGATTGGTGAAGCGTTTTGTGATAATGTTGTTTTGAGGAAGAGCGGAGTCAGAGAAGAAGAGGTGGGCGGTGGTGACGGCGCAAGGTTGAGAGAAAGAAGGGAGAAGAATGATTAGGGTTTCTGGGAGTTGGAACGAGGAAGAGAGAGGGCTGTGTGGTGTGGGCTGGGCCCATTGACTTCTTCGTCCGTACACCCCCCGTTCTCACATGCACCCTCCGTTTCCATTCTTTTTCTTTTTTTGTTTGTTCTATGATGAACATGGGCCAAGCCCAACGAACCTTCTGATTAACACTCTCCGTTTTCTTCTAACACCCCTCCCCGTTTCTGCTTCATTTTTGCTGGGCTAGGCCCCAGGTTCTGGTTTCTTTTGTTGGGTTATACACCTAAGATCCCAGCGCTGCACCCCCCTTGTTTTATTATTATTTTCTTTTATTTCCTTTGTTTAGATTTTTTTTAATAAAAAGAATATGCAATATATAAATATAAAAATAATGGAAAAATATAAATAATATAAATATTGTATTAGCTCATAGATTTTACTATTTTCTTTTTAGGATATAATTTCTTTTAGAGTTTATTTTGCACTTTTCTTTTAGAGGTAGTTTTAAATGTCCATTTGTTAGGGGACTTTTTACACTTTTAGAAGTAGATTTAAATGTCCATTTGTTAGGGGACTATTTTCCATTAGATTTTCCATGATAGATGGATAGGATTTTTAGGAGTTTATTTTCCTGTACTCAATCATTGTAATTTCTTTCAGAATATTAATAAAACGAGATTGATGCTGTGGTCTCCGTTCTACCCGTAGTTAGGTTGAACTACAACTGCTCTGACTTTCTCTGATGAGAATATGTAGGCATAGGATGCGATATCCTAGCGAGCACACTAACCACTAAACTTTTGTTCTCCTCGCTGCTGTGCGATCGAGACTTTCCCGCTGACGACTGATGTTATCCTTTTCTCTTGCCCGAGTGCATTTGAGACCAGACCGTAGTTCTAGTTCCCGTAGGTTCCCATAACTCAAAACCCGACATACTACGTCCGTTCTACCGCAAACAGGTACGCCTAAGTATCCAATGGTCGAGCAGCGTCCACCTAACTGCTAGAATGCGTACGCTAGTATCGTCAACTAAATCTCTCACTCCTGTCTGACCGAGAACCCCCTTGTCTAGCCGTAGTTAGCCTGAACTACGTCATGCTCTGATTTCTCTGATGAGAATATGTAGGCCCAAGACGCGACGTCTTGCCGAGCAACTTCCCCGTAGTTTCCCGAACTACGTTGACTCTGATTTCTCTTTCTCTGATGAGAATACGTAGGCATAGAGTGCGACGCTCTATCGAGTCAATTTCTTCCCGTTTAGATTTAGCAGCCTTAGATAGATTGTTTTTCACCCATAGACAAACCAAGCAAGCGTGGATCCCGTCGAGTACGACGAACGTGAGGGGTGCTAATACCTTCCCCTTGCGTAACCGACTCCCGAACCCAGACAATGGTTGCGACGACCTTGTCTTACCCTTTTTCGTCAGGTTTTTCCGATCGTTTCCTTTCCCGCTCTAAGGGATAAATAACGAAAGGTGGCGACTCTTCTGTTTTGCCGGCACCTTATTTTCGCGAAAGTGACAATGGGCAAGGGAGCTGGGCTCCACCGAATACCCGCAAGCAAAGCCATACAGTAAAAATACAAGCAGAGGGAGAAACTCAACCTCTAGTGCAATCATGCTCCTAGATTAAATCAGTCTAGATATGAACTTAATCTAATGCATCAAGCAAATCAAACAAGGCACATCAGCACAGAAGAGAAAACAGACAAGAAAGCAGATCAACAACTCCCTCTCTCAAGCTTCAGCTCTTCTGTCATCAACTCAGTCTTCAGACTTCAATCACCCTTCAAGGCTATCATCTTCCATGACAAGTATCAACTTACTTCTCCAAGGTTTCAACCCATCAAACATAAGTATCCACTTATTTTCTCTTCTTAAGCTTCAGCTCTTCAGTCAATTCCACCTTCAGGCTTCACTCCTAACCACAAGTATCAACTTGATTTCTTCAGGCTCTCAAAGCATCATTGTAAGTGTCAACTTCCTTTATTCCTCAAGCCTCAGCTCTATACTTACTCTCAAATGAATCCTCTTCATGAGTACCAACTTAGTTTTCTGGATCTTCAAGCTTCAGCCCTCTTTGCTTTACCAGTCTCAACTTGGTCTTCTTCTACAAGCTTCAGGTTCTCAGAGTAGTCTTCAATCACCTGGAAGTGTCAACTTCATCCTTCAACCCTTTAATCCTCAACTCTTCACTCAATCTCCATTGAATCTTCAAGTATCAACTTGCTCTTCTTGCTCTTCAAACTTCAGCTGCAATGGAAATGCTCAAGGAATCATCCTCTTCCACATTCTTCAATGAAGTCCTCATCTTCAAACTCAAGCCCAACATCCTTCAAGATACTCAAACCAGAATACAATTGATTTAACAGAGAGTGGGAATGATAAACAGCTTACTAACAACCAAAGGAAGCCTGTAAGGGTTCATCATTCTGAGAGACTGGTTCCCTCAAAGTTCTACTTCCCAGATAAAGCCACTCATCCCTCCAAAGGAGGGATGTGAATATCTGAGAAGGACTTTTAGTCATTGGGAGGAATGGAAGCACAAGATGCTTTCCATATTTGTGAAAGAAATCATTCTACCTATAAGGCTCTCCCTATGTTTCCTACTACCTAAATCTTCATCAGATACCTTCAGGCATAAGCAAATCCAAAGCTCCAAGCAACTTCAAGCATCCTCATTTTGTCTTCAACTTGTCTTCAATATCAACCAAAGGCAAACCAAGCAAAAACCCTAATCTAAGGGGACTAAAGGAGTTAAACTAGTTGAATTAGTAAGTTAGGATCACCTAAAACTAGCACCTAAACTAAAATAAAACAAAAATAGAATACTATCCTATTAATTCTACAAAAATTCCTAAGGGAACCTAGGTCAATCATGACTCTACCACATTAATTTCAAAGATCAAACCATCAAATAAGACCTAGAAATAAATTCTACATTATGAGGTATCAAACCTAAACCCTAAAAGGAAGCATCTAAATATCAATCTAGAAAGCACACCTATTTTCATCACAGAAATGTGAGAAAACTACTATGGGAGCATACATGTCTAACCTAATCACACACAAAAATTAGGATCAAAGTCATTACCACATGATCACACAAAATTCCACAAAATTATGTATCAAACATAACCATTTTAATATCAATTAAAATGTAAAATTCCCATTAAATCAGAAAATACATGAAATGAAAATATTGTTTCTCTAAAAAATACTAGACTCAATCATTAGTAAAATGAAAAAAGAATGGGGTTAATTGGATTAATTTTCAATTTATTATGAATTTTCCAAGAACCATGAATAAAATGAAAAAATAAAGAAAATTCAATTAAAATAATAACACGCGCGGTGCAAATAGAAATGCAATTCAGTTTAAACAATGGGTTGGGCCATCAGGGGGGTATGGATATCACTTAATTCATTAAGCCCAACACCACAAATAAATGAAATGGTGCGTTTCGCTATCAGAATTCCTTCACAAGCTGAGTTTAAAACGTGGCCGTTGGATGAGCTTCTAGTCAAAGGTCCAACCATGATCCAATGGTGCTAACATCATCTTCTACCTTTTGAATGCCTGAACCTCGCGCCCAGCTCCGGCCACCACCGGTGGTGCTCCGGTCACCTTCCTCAACCCTAATTCTCTCTACAGGCCTCCATTCCAAGAGGTCAGAACATGAATCTTATCCCAAATCTTGTCACGAGTTCAACCATACCCTTTATTCAACCTAAATCCTCAAGATTCACCATATCCAATTCTCAACCGAAAATGGTAATTCACCTATTTTGTCACTAATTCTCAAATTAACTATCTGAAATCAATCCTACACCATTCTTCAATGCTTCTAACACCTTAATTTAACTTGATTCTACCTAAATCATGCTAAAGGAAGAAAGTTACCAACCTAAAAATCTTGGATGAACAGATGCACTAAACCTCCAATTCAAGCTCTACAATCTTGCAGACACGATCAATGAACCCTCTCCTTGCTTCTGTATGCAAAAGAACTAGTTGAAAATGCTTGAATCTTGAAACCCGATGGTGAGTTGTAGGTGGAAAAATTCACTTGCTCATACACTATTCAGCCACGAATTCTTCTTGATAATGATCTGGAATCACTCCTTGACATCCATGGAAGAAGTTTCAATCAAGAAAATGGATGGAAAGTGAGGAATTTGGTGAAACAGAATTCAATTGCAAGCTATGGAAATTCAATCTCAATCTATGCTCTCTCCTTCAATCATCACCAACCTTTGCTTTGGATCAACTCTACTCAATATATAGATGAGGTTTGGATGATCTAGAACCCTCTAGATCCTTCTAATGAGAGTTTCCACTTCTCATGTCATGAGATTTTCAACCATGTATCATGATATGCACCATTCTGTTTGCAGCTTGAAAACCATCCCATTCTCTTTCAATTTATCCCCTAGTGACATTTTGAGAGTGTTTAGCTTGCAAAGGCCCTTGGTTATGCCTTGATTCTATGTTTTGCACATGTTACTTAATATGCAAGTAAGCACTTTTCAAAGCAAGTCCACAAATTGAATCTCAACTTAAAAATGTGGCTAAACCAATGTTCTTAAAATGTTTTCTAGAGTCAAAATGATATATTACATACCATGGTTTGGATATGTAGGTTGAAAATATCAATTTCCAACTTTGGTTTATTTAACTTATGCCCTTATTTTAGGTCATTTTTGCAACTTTGAGCTAAAAGCTTTTCCAACATCTCATGACCTCCTTACTAGCCTTAAAACATTGTTTTGAACAAGTTTGATGTTGAAGATTTTTCCATTTGAAACTTGGAAATAGGAGTTATGGCCTTATGCTTGAAATGACCTATAATCTCCAAATGACCAAAATGCCCTTGACTTGTCAAAGCCATAACTTGAGTTATATAAATCCTATCAAGGACTTCTAGTACTCTCTAGAAAGCTAAGAAGATAAGGAACAACATTCATGTTTACCAAAAGTTCATAGGAATCATCCTTCTTGGGCAAAAGGTTGATGCAAGTTGGGTAACTTTCAAGGCCCCAGATTCACATACCTTAGATGACCTGTAACTTGTCAAAGTCATAACTTGAGTTCTACAAATCCTATCAAGGACTTCTAGTACTCAAATTAAATCTAAGCTCAAGCTCTACAACATTCATGTTGGGGGAAAGATGAGATGACAATCACATCTTGGGCTAAACTGCCTTGAAGATAGGGATCAAACTAGGGGATTTTACACTGTCAAGCCTTAGAAACCCTAGCTTGAAACTTCTCAAACTCTTCAATCATGATGAGTTGACCTTGGAATCATCCTTATAACATCTCAATGCATCAATCCATGATCACATGGACTTTGAATTAGGCCTCAACCCTCTCCAAATCATCAGTTGACTTAGGGTTGACCCAGTCAAACCCTAGCTACACCACTCATGGCTGAGCCTTCTTAATCTTGCACTATGACCTGTCTAGGCCTCAAAGTGATCTTCAACACTTCTCATGATCTCTCTTAAGACCTCAAGTCCCTCTCCATGACCTCATAATCATCTGATGGTTTTCCACAACTCTCAAGTTAGGAGACACACCCTCTTGGATTCAACCACTCTCTCTGGGGATCTTTTGACTTCTCTGACAAAGATATCAATCCTTGACTACTTGAATAACCTTCTTAGCTAGCTCCAAACTCTTGTGTAGCCCTTGATTGGTAATCATACCTCTTGATGTCCTGCATACATGTCAATGAAATGCAAATGATAATGCTGATGTGAATGCAATGAAACATAAGCTAGGTAAAGAAATGTTGGTCAAATTTTGGGGTGCAACAGTCACGATGCTGCCCCCCACAGCATAATTCAGCTTCTGGTGCAATGTGGAAGTCACTGCGCCCGCAGAATGGACCCAAGGTCGGCCCAACAGGAAGCTATAGGCTGGCATGATATCCATGATATAGAAGACCGCGTCAAAGGTTTCTGGCCCGACTTGAATGGGTAGAGTTACCTCTCCTAAGACGTGACGCTTAGTTCCACCAAAAGCTTTTACAACCAGATCACTGGGTGTGCAAATCAACCCTCTCGTATCCAACTTCATCAGAGCTTTCTTAGGGAGAACGTTCATAGATGATCCCGTGTCCACCAACACATGGGACATAACCGTTCCTCGACATTCTATCGAGATATGAAAGGCACTATTGTGGTTCCTCCCCTTCGGCGTCAGCTCTAGGTCAGTAAGCCTTAATCCATTCCCGACATTCACATGAGCAACTACTCCCTCTAGCTGGTTAACGGAGATCTCTTGCGGTACATACGCTGCATTCAGAACCTTCAGCAGGGCGTTGCGGTGTGCCTCAGAACACAACAACACATTCAGAATGGAGATCTTAGACGATGTTTGATGAAGATGATCAACAATCTTATAATCACTTTTCTTGATCAGTCTCGTAAATTCTTCAGCGTCTTTCACAAGCAGGTCCTTTCCTACCTCATGGGAGGTTTCTTCAGCGACCTTACCTTTACCTCTGTCAGCTTTCTCAACCTTGTCAGCTTTGTCAACCACAATCTCTAGTGGAGCGAACACTCTTCCACTACGTGTTATTCCGCCAGTTCCCACTAGGTTATCAACAGATTGCCCATATGGCTCCAACTCTAACTTCTGTCCATTACAGTAGACATCTGCCACATAGTGCCATGGAACAACATTAGTGCTCTCGAATGGTATAGGCCCAGCCTTCGTGATGGTGATCGTAGGTGGCCTCGATGCAGAAATGGTAATCGTTTTACGAGGTATGGTGATAGTGGCAACTTCATCATTCTGCTTCAGCATTACTTCCCCTAATCTGTTCTCAGCCCTCCGACTAAACTGCAGAATTCCTTCGTTCATCAAACTCTGAATCCCTGCTACCAACTGTTCATAGCCGTCTGAATGATTTGCACAATCCATACACAACTTTCCACAGCCCGGGAAAATACCTTTCTTCATCAACTTGGCTTTAACAAAACCAAGTGGTGTTTTCAGGTCTTTGACATCAGTCAATAAATCCGAATCTTCTTCTTCAATGATGGCGCTAACCCCATCTCCCCCATGGTTAGGCATAGGATTTTTTGTAACATCCAGAACATTATCAGAAAAGTTGATTATCTTGGCGTCGACCATATCTTGCACCTTGTGCTTGAATGCCTTACAATTTTCAATCGAGTGGCCAGGTGCCCCCGAATGAAACTCACATCTCGCATTCGCGTCGTTGCCTGGTGGAGGTGTCCCTGTCAAGGGAGCCAAAGTTATCTTCTGAACTAGCTGTAACTGAAGCAATGTCTGCAAAAGTTGAGCATACGACATAGGTGGGGTTTCAAGATGACGATTCGACAGAGGTGCTTTGTTCTGGTACCTCTGGTACCCCTGCTGGTTCTGCTGTTGCTGCTGCTGAGGTTGCTGGACAGCAGGAATAGTAATGCTAGCGACCTGCTGGCGCTGGCCTTTTCCCTTTCCCCGAGCGTTAGACACTGAGCTCGCCTCACCTTCACGTCTCTTACCACTGTAAGGCTTCTTTCCCCCTCCAGCTGAGGATACATCTACACCCTGAATCTTTCCGAGTTTGATGCCATTCTCTACATGTTCTCCAGTGATGATGAGATCGGAGAAGCTTCCCAACATACCACTGACCAACTTCTCATAATAAACTCTTGGAAGAGTAGCTACAAACATCTCAACAAGTTCTCGTTCAACCATCGACGACTGAACTCTCGCTTCCAGTTCACGCCACCTCTAGGCGTACTCTTTAAATCCTTCGTTGTTCTTCTGAGACAAGTTCTGTAACTGAACCCGGTTGGGAGCCAGGTCGCTGTTATACTGATAATGGCATACGAATTCTTTATCAAGGTCTTTCCATGTACGTACACTGGTGGGTTCCAAACCCATATACCACTCCAACGAGGGGCCTGACAGGCTGTCCTGGAAGAAGTGCATCAGCAACTTCTCATCTTCAGAATGTGCGGACATCTTTCGGTAATACGACCTCAGATGGACACGAGGGCAAGTGGTGCACTTATACTTCTCGAAGTCGGGTACCTTAAACTTGGGAGGCACCTTGAAGTTTGAGATCAGTCCTAGCTTAGTCATGTCAAAACCCATAGTATTCAAGTCCTCGAAACTCTTCATCTTGTCGTCGAGGGCTTTAAACCTTAAACGGGCCTCAGAATTCAATTCGCCCTCAGCTCCCTTCAACGAGAACAAGTCCTCTTGGCGATCCTCTTGCCATGACTGATGGCCATTGCCAGCAGCAGCGTTCCCCGCATTACCAGCTCTTCCAGTATTGCCATGGCCTATTCCAACATTGCCATTGGCCTCAAAGTTGCCATTGCCGACGCCAGTCGTATTCCCATTAGGTCCGATGTTAGTGACGACATTGCCGTTACCACTTCCATTCCCTCCAGTCACATGGATGCCCCCTGAGGGGTCTCAACAAGAGAAGGGTTTGGAGTGTTCCCACCGTGAAGTACGCCGTTGCTGTCAACCCGTGAGATCAGAGGTTGCATCAGAGTTCTGAGCTGGTCCTGGCCGTTAGCGACCACTTACATGAGATCCATGAAGCGATCCATCCTCTCTCTCAGCTCTTGAATGTCTGTCTGAACTTGTTCCATTGCTCTGGCTTGATTCGCTCTGGTAGAGTATCGATGGATCTGGCTTCGTTCAACCCTGAAATAACCTGCAACACAAGGGGTCAGAAAAACGGCTCGAGGTACCTGCTATGTAAATGATTCATGCAAATGCAAATATGTGTCTGTGCCTTGGGGAGGTTCCCCCCCGATCCTAGTTTCCAAGACAAATAAAGTCTAACATCCAATCATAGAAAGAAATCCTCATATCTTCATCTGAAAAATCTGCGCGGGAAGCATACAACTGTAATCACATACAATTGAAGCAACAGGCATGACCCCAACCAACAGGCCTGGCGGTGGTCAGCATATCAATGCATAAAAGGTACAAAGAAAATACAAAAAGATCAAGTGCGACTATGGGCACAAAAATCTTCTAACAACTTCTTTGTAGCGGGGTGATCAGGTTGGGCGAGCAGACCCTAGATCAGCAGATCCCTCTGCCTGATGGTATCTGGGAGGTTCTCGGCAACGCCCCTATAAGCACCTTCTTCAGAACGATTTTCCACTCTACTCCTCTTAGCATCATCTCGAAGTTGACAATCTTGTAGATTCTCCTTGGTCTCAACCAATCTATACTGAGTGTCGCGTCGAAGTGAGGCTTCAGCCTCAATTTTCTTGTCCTTGATTTCAATCTGGACTTCTAGCTCAGCTACTCGCTGCTTCAGCTTTTCCTCTCGCTCTTTGTATTTGGCTACAGTGTTGCTCCACAACGTCTCGTATTTGGATAACTTCAGGTATACCCTATCTAGATCCTGCTTCTTGGTGGTCAATACCCCGTGTACTGCCTTCAGGTCCAACCCAAGACGTTCTCTAGAATCAGTCTCCTTGGTCAAATTAGCGCCCAAGTGGTTGATCATCTCTGTCTGCTTCTTGTACGTGTGTACGACTTCGTTTTTCTCGCTTTGGAGTTGAGCGATCTCTTTCTCCAACCCTTCGTTGGCTTTTCGTAACTATCCTTTCTCTCGGAGTA
>OZ012741.1:79150548-79181716 GCA_963859935.3 Lathyrus sativus
TCATTTTAAGCAAAGGTCATATCTCCTATTTCCAAGCCTCAAATGAAAAAACTCAAAACATCAAAGTTGTTCAAAATGGCATTTTAAGCCTATAAAATTGGTCATGAGTTGTTGGAAAAGCTTGTAGCAAGGATTTACAAGAATGGTTGAAAATGACCTAAAAATGGCTTATAACTTAAATGGATCCAAGTTGGAAATTGGTTTGGGAGATGTACAAATCCAAAATAGGTCATCCAATATGTCATTTTGAATTCAAACATCATTTTAAAAACAATGGTTCAAACACATTTTTGAGTTGAGGTCTTAAAATGGGGGTTACTTTGTAAAGTTCTTTCTTGCATAATAAGGAACCTTTGGAAAACTTGGCATAAGGCAAGGCAATGCTTGTTTTTTTCACACATTCCATTTCAATATCTCACAAGGGGAGATTTTGACACAAAATTAAAAGTCTTAATGCATGAAAGGAGATGATACAACATATCACTACATGAGATTTTCCATGATATTCTAGCTCTTTCTAGATGAATCTAGAATCTTCTATGGATTGTTATATAACAAGTGGATCATAATGAAGAAAAGGTTGGTGAATTCATTGGTGAAGAGTGAGGGAGAAAGGGGTATTCAAAGTTTTCTTCAAACACAAGCAAGGCTCGAGTTGCTCATCACAGGCTTCAATTATCCCAGATAGTGCAAACAGAAGACTACACACCATTAGAGGATCATCTTGAAGCAAGATCAAGCCTTGAATCAAGCCCTAACTGCATCTGCCATAACCTCTTGACAGGTTTTTGTTCTCTCCCCATATCTCCATATTTATGTGTTTTCTGTTAGTTTCCTAGGTATAGAATGAACATGCTAGGTTCGTTGATGATTTTCTGAGAGTTAGAGGAAGATCCATGAGGTTTCATGGCAGGGTGATGTTTCTTCAAGATTCAAGAATAGGCTGTTTAGGGAGTATTAATGGACATGTTATGGTTTAGATTGGTGAGGGTGACATGATGAACAAGATTACATCACTAGATTTGAGTTTAATCAAAGTTGATATCAGTGAAGCATGGTGGAACCCTAACCTTCATGCATTCTGTTTGAGGGATGCGCGATGTTTCAATGAAAAATAAGTGTATGGTCGTGTTCCTGGGAATGAGTAGAGTAGTTTTGGCTTTGGAATTTTTTTGATTTCATGGCCAAATGAAGGAGAACGAGTGAGGTAAAGATCCCTGCATGGAAGTGTTTTTTTCCTGAAAACCCTAGCTTGATTGGGGACGATGGCCATCAGCCGTTGGATCAGTCCCAGAAATTGACTTCTTAATCTAATCACACGGCCATAATTTAAATTAAAAACGGAGGGAATCCTTAAGGCCAAACGCAGCGTTTAGCTAAATGATGGTACCTGGGCTCAGAAAAACTTTGATACCCACACCCCCTCGCACGGCCCAATCCAATTTTCAACTAGAATGTTACGCTATTTGCACCGTTGGTCTTTCCTTTTTCTTTTAATTTTTCTTTTAATTTTCTGATAACGCATGGGCCTAACAAAGTTGATATTTGCACCCCCTGATCTTGGCCCATTTAATAAAATGAACTAGGCGTGTTTTCTTTTGACACCCCCTCCCCTTTTTCTTTTATTCTTTTATTTTCATTTCTTTTATATTTTTCTTGCATCTTCAATAATTCATAAATAATTGAAAAAATTGATATTTTTTAATTCTTGTTTTTTCTATAGGTTTATAATTTTGTCTAGAAAATTAATAAAAATAAAAATTCCATTTTAGTTTTAGTTTTATATTTTTAGAATATTATTCTTTTAAATAGCTTTTAAATAGGTTTAGTTTGATACTCAATTTTGTAGAATTTCTTTTGGGACCTTCCCTTAATCTTTTGGATTCATTCTTTTTGGTGTGATTAGATATTGAGCTTTAGTTTCCCATAGGATTTAATTCATAATTTTTAGATTAAAAGTTGATTAGTTTAATTAGGTTAGCATTAGGGTACCTAATTAGGGTTTAGGTTATGCATAGGTGAAATAATTCATTTTCTTTTGAGAGTTTTGACTTGATTTTTGGGTATGGGCATATAGGGATGTTATGGGTAGGTGTTGTAGACCCTTGTGAATAATTGTTAGATTTTTCCCCTTGGCCTTTGTATTTTTAGATATTTTCTGAAGTTGACTGATTGTTTTGACTATCTGTGTGATATTTGTCTATCTCTGGGGTTTATCTTTGGGAAATTGCTGTGGGGCTTGGTTTGTCTTGAAGACCTTGTTGAAGGAGCATGATGAAGGAGAAGATTGGAGATCAAGACCCAGGGACCCAATGGTTGGAGCTTGTCCTTTGTTTGTGAGGTTTGAGATCCTGAAGTTTGAGGGAAAATCCATGGTACTTTCCTGAGGAAGGCACTATGAATGTCTTTCATTCTTTCTTCTCACCTCTTTCTTAAGTATCCAGTGATGTTGGAGCCTTCATGTGAGTTTAATTTCTCCTGAGGAGGAATGTAAACTGATCACAGTTGTTGAGCCACATGGGATACGATTCCTAAGTGGAAGCCTCATAGTACTTTCCTGAGGAAGGTCTTATGGGTCTATTCACTTAGTTCCCTTAGTTCATCAAGGATTTCTTAAGTATCCAATGATGTTGGAGCCTTCATGTGAGTTTAGTTTCTCCTGAGGAGGAACGTAAACTGGTCACAGTTGTTGAGCCACATGGGATACGACTCCTAAGTGGAAGCCCCCTAGTACTTTCCTGAGGAAGGTCCTATGGGTCTATTCACTTAGTTCCCTTAGTTCATCTAGGATTTCTTAAGTATCCAATGATGTTGGAGCCTTCATGTGAGTTTAGTTTTCTCCTGAGGAGGAATGTAAACTGATCACAGTTGTTGAGCCACGTAGGATATGATTCCTGAGTATAAGCCTCCTAGTGCTTTCCTGAGGAGGGCACTATGAGTCTGCCTACTTAGCTCCCTTTCTTTGGTAAGCTTATTTTGAAGCTTGAAGACTGGGATTGATTTCTCTTGTGTAGGGTTTTGCTTTAGGGCTTTGTTTAGATCTGATCAGGGTTTTTTAGGGATAGGATTAGGGAGAGTTTAGATGTAGATGATTTCTTTCTCAAGCATGTGGTTTGTTTGCCTGATGGCACTTCATTTCTTTCATCTGTATATTGCTTGATAGCATGTAGTTTATTTTCAGTATGATTACTGTTATTTCATGACTGGCTTGAGGTTGAGATGAGCTTGTGGAGGCTGAAGCCCCACACACATTTCCTCCCTCACTTGCATTGCATGCATTTTACTGTTAAGCTGATGCTTTGTCTGTTTTGGTGTATCATTGGCATGATCCCTTAGGACTCTCATTTCCTTTGATAAGGATTTGATGATAGACTTTTAGGTTGAAACCTATGCATGAAAACTTCTAGGAGTTCCCTGTTCAAACCTCAACCATAGGATGAATCCATGGCATGATAACGGTAGGACTGGATAGTCTCCCTCCTAGTTGGGCTTGTTCTCTTCTCATCTCAAAACAGTTTAAGATACAGTAATCATGAATGATTTCTTTCGTACGTTACGAGCCTTAAGCTATCTAAGAAAGGATTGTGGGAGAGCTGCTTCTCCATAGTCTGGATGTTTAGTATGGTACCCTTTGGGTGACATGCGACGCATTCACTCTCAGGTCATAGTCTCTAGTGCGGTTGAAATCGCAAACACAATAAAAAAACACTTCTTTCAGGAGATAACCCGTAGTTTCCCGAACTACGTTTGCTCTGATCTTCCATGCAGTGTGGAAGTACGTAGGCATAGGAGGCGATATCCTAGCGAGCAACCTTTCCCCCTTCACCCGTAGTTAGCCGAACTACGTTGACTCTGATTTCTCATTCTCTGATGAGAATACGTAGGCATAAAGTGCGACGCTTTGCCGAGTCATTTTTCTTTTCTTTTTCAGCCAGCCTTGATAGGTAGATAGATAAAACCAACCCGCCCAAGTAAACAAACAAGCGTGGATCCCGTCGAGTACGACGGACGTGAGGGGTACTAATACCTTCCCCTTGCGTAACCGACTCCCGAACCCAGACAATGGTTGCGATGACCTTGTCTTACCCTTATTCGTCAGGTTTTTCCGATCGTTTCCTTTCCCGCTCCGAGGGATAAATAACGAAAGGTGGCGACTCTTCTGTCATGCCGGCACCTTATTTTCGCGCAAGCGACAGCTGGCGACTCTGCTGGGGACTTGTAGCATCTAGGGACTTTTCCCATCCCTTATGCTGGGACCGTTTCCCATCCCCTACGCGAGTCAATCCTAGCGCTTGTATGTTTGCTTGTTGGGTTGCGTTTATTTATCGCATTTTTACTTCTCGCTTTTTATTTCCCGCATTTTTATTTTCCAGTTTGATATGATTATCTGTGCTGCTGTGGGAGAGGGATGTTACTATGAGTGAGAAGCCGGACCTGGGCTTGAGTACACACCTAGACATAGTTGCGGAGAGTAGTAGACGAACCTGTCTGCTGAGTAGGCACAGTTCCCTACGAAATATGCGCTCAGACGAGATTCTTGCAGAGGTGCTCCTTTCCGGTCCTGAGGATCTGAGGGGAGTCCAGACGTGAGGATTGTCGACTCTGGGGACCGATCATTTGGAAGTCAACTAAGTGAGGCCTCTTCATAACTTGATGATGCCACTCCTTCTGGGAATCGTATCGTCACTCATGAAAGTCTGTGACGCTGATGACCACATAGGATGCCGTACCTTTGTCCGTGGATTAGGTCCATACCTGTGAGTGGGATTGGGTTTATTGCAGGAAACTTTGACCTTCAGACCACCTGGTTTTCTTGACAGTGGATCAGTTATGTTGGTACCAGGGTTCTCAGTTGCAGATTTGTCTGTTCTTGATAGAGCAGGTTTTTGATCAGAGGATTTTGCCATCAGGTGTATGTCTGTTCTTGATAGAGCAGGTTGGATCAGAGTATTGTCGTCAGTGGTTTGTTCTGGATGGAGCAGATTTTGAGTGGGGTCTGAAGATCCCATCAGCAGATGTTGTTTGTTCTTGATAGGGCAGATTTTGAGTGGGGTCTGAAGATCTCATCAGCAGATGTTGTTTGTTCTTGATAGGGAAGATTTTCAGTGGGGTCTGAAGATCTCATCAGCAGATGTTGTTTGTTCTTGATAGGGCAGATTTTGAGTGGGGTCTGAAGATCTCATCAGCAGATGTTATTTGTTCTTGATAGGGCAGATTTTTGAGTGGGGTTTGAAGATCTCATCAGCAGCTGTATGTTTGTTCTTGATAGGGAAGATTTTTGATTTGGGGTCTGAAGACTTCGTCAGCAGATATTTCTTGATCATACATCCGGGGTCCTTGTTATCAGACATTTTTTCTAGACAGAGCAGAATTTTGATCTTATGTATATGGTCCTATCAGATGGCTATTATTAGCAGATCAGATCAGTGGTCTTACACCGGGGTTTTCTTCTCATCAGTGATTATTGACCCCGAATCTCCGCAGCAGTTACCTGGATATATCATTGCATGCCTGCATTTTGCATTAGTTTGCATGATCATTTGCATTCCATTAACGTGTGTCTGTGACAGGTACCGTTTCCCCGATCCGGGATTTCTCGCCTCCTCTTGTATTATTATGGCCTCTCTCAGGAAGACTGTTGCGTACAAGTTCCCGGCCCCTGATGTGTCGAAGTTGACTATCGCTGATGCTATGTATATATGAGATTGATGTTTCCGTGATTGGGCTCGGATTTCTTCTTCTTATTATTATTGACAGCACTGGTACTAAGGCGCTAGGATCGGGGGGAAGTCTCCCAAGCACACAGACACACACATGCATCTGCATGAAGCATTTGCATGGCGTACATTTTGTTGCTTTTCCTAACCTTTAATGTTGACAGGTTTTTCAGGTTCACAGGTTCCGAGCTGCTTCCGATCTCCAGGATTGATCAGAGACTCATTCACCGTTACTCAACTCGAGCTAATCAGACAAGGATCATGGATCAGGTGCAGTCAGATGTTCTGGAGCTCCGTGAACGGATGGATCGTTTTATGGAGCTGATGCAGGTAGTCGCTAATGGTCAGGACCAGCTTCATACTTTGGTTCAACCTTTGATCTCCATGGTTGATAGTAATGGCATACTTCATGGCGGGGCTGTGCCTACTCCTCCTCCAGTTGATGCTCCGCAGAATGTTGTTCCTGTTGCCGGGGGCAACGGCAGTGCTAATGGCAATATGATGACTAATATCGGACTCAATGCGACGGGCGTCAGCAATGGTAGTCTGGGAGCTAATGTCAACATAGGGCCGGTCAACGACAATGCTGGTGTCGGAAATCTGTTGGTGCCTCAACCGTGGCTTGAGGATCATCAGGATGACGTGTTTTCTCAAAGAGGCGTGGAAGAAGAGTTGAATGCTGAAGCTCAGCTCAGGTTCAAAGCGCTGGAAGACAAAATGAGAGACATTGAAAATCAGAATACATTGGGCGTTGATATGTCCAAGCTGGGGTTAATTGCTGATTTCAAGGTACCTCATAAGTTCAAGGTGCCTGTTTTTGAGAAGTATAAGGGTACTACTTGCCCCTGTGTCCACCTTCGATCTTACTATAGAAAGATGTCTGCCTATTCTGACGATGAGAAGTTGCTGATGCACTTCTTCCAAGATAGTCTTTCTGGTCCATCCCTCGAGTGGTATATGGGATTGGAGCCCGCTACCGTGCGCACGTGGAAAGATCTCGCTGAAGCGTTTGTCCTCCACTATCAATATAACAGCGACTTGGCCCCCAACCGAGTTCAGCTCCAGAATTTATCGCAGCGGAATAATGAAAGCTTTAAAGAGTACGCCCAGCGGTGGCGTGAGTTGGCTGCTCGGGTTCAACCGCCGATGGTTGAGCGCGAGCTAGTGCAAATGTTCGTGGCTACCCTTCCTGGAATCTACTATGAAAAGCTGGTCAGTGGCATGTCTGGGACATTCTCGGCTCTCATCACTATGGGCGAGCATGTCGAGAATGGAATAAAAATCGGAAAAATCCAAGGTGAATCATCCTCAGCGGGAGGGGGTGGTAAGAAACCTTACGCTGGCAAGCGTCGAGAAGGAGATGCGAGTGCTGTCACCAACGCTCGGAGAAAGGGCAAGGGCCCTCAGCAGCAGATTGCTAGTATAAATATCCCGGCAGCTCCGCCGCAGCAGCCGCAGCAACAGAATCAGCAGGGGTATAGGAAATATCAGAATCGAGCTCCTTTGGCAAATCGTCATTTCGAAGCGCCACCTATGTCGTATGCGCAACTTTTGCAAACTTTGCTTCAGCTTCAGTTAGTGCAAAAGAGGACGTTGGCTCCCTTAATGGGGGCACCACCGCCGGGGTATGACGCAAATGCCACTTGCGATTTCCATACTGGGGCACCAGGCCATACGATTGAGAACTGTAAAGCTTTTAAGCACAAGGTGCAGGACCTGGTAGACGCCAAGGTTATTAACTTTTCTGATAATGTGCCCAATGTCACCAAAAACCCTATGCCTCATCATAGGGGAGGCGGAGTGAACGCCATTATCACAGAGGAGAGTGCAGATCTGTTGGCTGATGTCAAAGACTTGAAGACGCCGCTTAGTTTCGTCAAGGCTAAGTTGTTGAAGAGGGGGTTCTTTCCAGGATGCGGAGAGTTATGTATGGCTTGTGCTACACTTCCTGATGCGTGTGAGCAGCTGGTAGAAGGTATCCAAAGTCTGATGTCTGAGGGTATTTTGCAGTTCAGCCGGAGAGTTGAAAGTGTATCAGGGGAGGTTGTGCTGAAACAGGCAGATGAAGTCGCCACCATCACCATTCCTCGTCGACCTATTACTATTTCTGCGCCCCGACCGCCTACAATCACTATTACCAGGGCCGGGCCGATCCCATTCGAGAGCACCAACGCCGTTCCATGGCATTATGGCGCTGAAGTCTATTGCAATGGTCAGAAGTTAGAGCTGGAACCGTACGGGTCGACTGTGCAGAATCTCGCGGGAGTTAGTGGTATTACTCGAAGCGGAAGAGTGTTCGCACCGACAGAGACTATGGCAGAGAAAGTGGTCAGAGCTGACGCTGCTGATAAGGGTAAAGGCAAAGCCGTCGAAGAGGTCCCTTGTGGGGCAGAGAAGGATTTGCTAGTTAAAGATGCCGAAGAGTTCATGCGGTTAATCAAGAAGAGCGACTACAAGATTGTAGATCATCTCCATCAGACTCCGTCAAAAATTTCTATTCTCAACTTGTTGCTGTGTTCTGAAGCGCACCGCAACGCGTTACTGAAGGTATTGAACGCTGCCTATGTACCGCAAGAGATATCAGTGAATCAGCTAGAAGAGGTGGTAGCCCATGTTAATGCTGGCAATGGGCTAGGTTTCACAGATTTAGAGCTGACTCCTAAAGGGAAAGATCACAACAGCGCCTTGCACATCTCGATAGAGTGCAGAGGCACTATCATGTCGCATGTCCTGGTGGACACGGGTTCGTCGCTTAATGTGCTTCCGAAGAAGGCATTAATGAAGTTGGACACCCGTGGATTGCTTTGCACGCCCAGTGATCTGGTGGTGAAAGCATTTGACGGAACTAAGCGCCACGTTTTCGGAGAGTTGACCCTGCCGATTCAAGTTGGTCCGGAGATGTTCGATACGGTTTTTTATATCATGGATATCATGCCTGCCTACAGTTGCCTCTTAGGTCGGCCATGGATCCATGTCGCTGGTGCCGTGACGTCCACGCTGCATCAAAAGCTCAAATATGCTGTCGGGGGAAGCATAGTAACCGTCTGTGGTGAGGAGGACATTATGGTGAGCCACTTGTCATCCTTTAAGTATGTTGAAATGGATGGCGAAATCCATGAAACTCTCTACCAAGAATTTGAAGCCGTCAAGGTGAAAGAGGTAGCTCCTATCGTCGTAGAGAAGCAAGAGATGAATCTCTCCTCGTTCAAAGAAGCTCGGGCCGTCGTCGAGGCCGGTTCCACCCCAGGCTGGGGGCATGTCTTGGAGATACCGATCAAGCAGGATAAGTTTGGATTGGGGTATTCTCCTGAAGCTGAAGCTTCATCTTCTTCGTCTAGCAGCTCGTCTCGTGGGAAGGGGCCGATCCTATTTACCAAGGGCGGAGTGATTTTCGAAAGCATCAACGCAGCGTCTGAGGACAGCGGGGATAGCGATTGTGATCTTGACGCCTGGATTCAGCCAAGCAAGCCGGGCGAGCGCCTCAACAATTGGACCATCAAGGAGATTATCCAGCTGACAAGTGAAGAGTAATGATTTGCTTTTTACAATCTTTGTACAACCCTATGTCCTGCCCGGGGCATAGTGGTTTTATTGTCAGGGCCTTGTTGGATTATGTACATGCATTTTGTTAATAAATCAAAGGCGTTTTCTTCGTACTCAAATATTGTGTTCTCTGTTATTCCTGTTTTTATGTTTATTTTGAAAAACAGTAAAATGGCAACGAGGTTTGTGCTAACCTGCATATTCTTGCTTTAAACTTAACCCTTGTTATTGCAGGATCCACATAACAGACGACATCGACTCTGGACCCTCTACGGCTCACTACGACTTCGATTGCCCGATCTATCAAGCCGAGGATGAGATTGATGAAGACGAAGACCTTCCGGAGGAGTTGGCCCGCTTGTTGAGACAAGAGGAAAAGGTTATTCTGCCTCACGAGGAAGATATTGAGATCATAAATATGGGTTCTGAAGAGCTCATCAGAAATGTCAGAGTAGGGGCTGCACTGCAGAATGATGTCAAGCATAGACTGGTCGAGATGCTTCGAGAGTATAGTGACGTCTTTGCTTGGTCATATGAAGATATGCCCGGACTTGACACAGACATCGTGGTTCATCGCTTGCCGTTGCGGGAAGATTGCCCTCCAGTCAAGCAGAAGCTCAGGAGGACGAGACCAGATATGGCTGTAAAAATCAAAGAAGAAGTCCAGAAGCAGTTGGACGCAGGATTTCTAGCCGTTACCACCTACCCTCCGTGGGTCGCCAACATAGTGCCTGTACCGAAGAAGGACGGTAAGGTACGCATGTGCGTCGATTATCGGGATTTGAATAGGGCGAGCCCTAAGGATGATTTCCCGTTGCCTCATATCGATGTGTTGGTCGACAACACAGCCCAGTTCTCCGTGTTTCCGTTCATGGATGGCTTCTCCGGTTACAATCAGATTAAGATGGCACCGGAGGACATGGAGAAAACAACGTTTATCACCCCCTGGGGAACATGTTGCTATAAGGTAATGCCCTTCGGTCTGAAGAACGCAGGGGCCACTTACCAGCGAGCAATGGTAACTTTGTTTCATGATATGATTCATCATGAGATCGAGGTCTATGTTGATGACATGATTGCAAAGTCCCAAACGGAGGAAGAGCATCTGGTCAACTTATTGAAGCTTTTTGAGAGGCTTAGGAAGTTCAGGCTGAGGCTGAATCCTAACAAGTGCACTTTCGGAGTGCGGTCCGGAAAGTTATTGGGGTTTATCGTTAGTGAACGAGGTATTGAAGTTGATCCTGCGAAAATAAAAGCTATTCAAGAAATGCCAGTACCGAAAACAGAAAAAGAAGTTCGTGGTTTCTTGGGCCGAATAAACTACATTGCAAGGTTTATCTCTCAGCTCACGGCCACTTGTGAACCGATGTTCAAACTTTTAAAGAAAGATCGGGCGATTACTTGGAATGAGGATTGCCAGAAGGCATTCGATAAGATAAAGCAGTATCTTCAAGAACCTCCAATCTTGATACCCCCAGTGGCTGGACGGCCATTAATCATGTACCTGACGGTTCTGGAGAATAGTATGGGGTGTGTTCTCGGTCAGCACGACGAGACGGGCAGAAAAGAGCATGCCATTTATTATTTGAGTAAAAAGTTCACTAAGTGTGAATCTCGATACTCGATGCTGGAGAAGACGTGTTGTGCATTAGCTTGGGCCGCCAAACGTCTACGACAGTATATGCTCAACCACACCACTATGCTAATTTCGAAGATGGATCCGATCAAGTACATCTTCGAGAAGCAGGCTCTTTCGGGCAGGATTGCCAGATGGCAAATGGTGTTAACGGAATATGATATTCAGTACATCTCCCAGAAGGCCATTAAGGGAAGCGTATTGTCTGATTACCTTGCCGAATAGCCGATCGAGGATTACCAGCCGATGAAGTTTGAATTCCCTGACGAGGATATTATGTTTCTCAAAGCGAAGGATTGCGATGAGCCATTGCCCGGTGAGGGGCCAGATAGGAAGTCTCAGTGGAAGTTGATATTCGATGGAGCGGTTAATTCCTATGGAAGTGGTATCGGGGCTATCATCACGACTCCTCACGGATCCCACATCCCGTTTACTGCGAGACTGACGTTTCCAGTTACCAACAACGAAGCAGAGTATGAAGCATGTATTATGGGTCTAGAAGAGGCAATTGATTTGAGAATCAAGAATCTAGACGTATATGGTGACTCAGCGCTTGTAATCAATCAGATTAAAGGGGAGTGGGAAACTCGTCAAGCGAATTTGGTGCCGTACATGAATTATGCCAGGAGGCTGCTTCCGTTCTTCGATCGAGTGGAACTTCATCATGTACCCAGGGCTGAAAACCAGATGGCTGATGCCTTAGCCACGTTGGCTTCAATGTATAAAGTCAATCTTTGGAATGAAGCTCCAAGCATTATCCTTTCGCGTCTTGATAGACCGGCATTTGTCTTTGCAATTGAGGAGGCCGCCGACGGCAAGCCATGGTTCCACGACATCCAGACCTTCCTTATGACTAAGGAGTATCCTGCGGGTGCGTCAACCCAGGATAAGAAGACTCTGAGGAGGCTGTCTGGAAACTTTTACCTCAATCCTGATGGAGTGTTGTATAAAAGAAACCACGATCTCGTGCTACTCAGATGTGTAGATGAGAAAGAGGCAAGTATGCTCATGGAAGAAGTCCATGAGGGCACATTTGGTACGCACGCCGGCGGGCATGCCATGACGAGAAAGATCCTGAGAGCAGGATATTACTGGCTGACTATGGAGTCGGATTGCTTCAGATTCGCGAAGAAATGTCATAAATGCCAGATTTATGCTGATAAAGTTCATGTGCCGCCGTGCCCATTGAATGTCATGTCCTCCCCTTGGCCGTTCTCCATGTGGGGCATCGACATGATAGGCAAGATCGAGCCCACTGCATCCAATGGTCATCGTTTCATTCTGGTAGCTATCGACTACTTCACCAAATGGGTGGAGGCAGCCTCGTACGCTAATGTGACCAAGCATGTGGTAGATAAATTCATAAAGAGGGACATCATCTGTCGTTATGGGGTTCCCGAGCGGATCATTACTGATAATGGTTCGAATTTGAATAACAAGATGATGAAGGAGCTGTGCCAGAGCTTCAAGATTGAACACCACAACTCATCTCCCTACCGGCCAAAGATGAATGGCGCCGTCGAAGCCGCCAACAAGAACATAAAGAAGATTATTCAGAAGATGGTTGTGACGTACAAAGATTGGCACGAGATGCTGCCGTTTGCCTTGCACGGTTATCGTACGACGGTACGTACGTCAACCGGGGCAACTCCTTTCTCCTTGGTGTACGGTATGGAAGTTGTCCTACCGTTAGAAGTGGAGATTCCTTCTTTGCGAGTTTTGGTTGATGTGAAACTCGACGAGGCAGAATGGATTACGAATCGTTTGAACCAACTCAGCCTGATGGACGAGAAGAGGTTAGCATCGATTGCATTTGGTCGCCTGTACCAAAGCCGAATGAAGAAAGCTTATGATAAGAAGGTGCGTCCTAGAAGCTTTAAGACGGGTGATCTCTTCCTGAAGAAGATTCTTCCGCAACACTCCGATCACCGGGGCAATTGGACTCCGAATTACGAAGGGCCGTATGTTGTCAGCAAGGTCTTCTCGGGAGGAGCTTTGTTGTTATCCGCGATGGATGGTGAAGATTTTGCATCCTCGGTGAACGCGGACGCAGTTAAAAAATACTTTGCTTGAAAGAGACCCGCTGGACAAAAAAGAAAGAGTCCAGGCAAAAAAGGGGCATCCCGGCGAACCAAAAACAGAATAAAAGGTTCGGGCAAAAATTAGGGATATATTGAAAAAATGTACACCCGCGAAGTCGAAAACCTACACTGGGCGGCTTCGGCAAAAAAGGGTATCCCGGTGAACTGAAAACCCGTGAAGGGCGGTTCACGCAAAAGTTAGGGATTTGAATAAGCAAATGACTGCGTTCCGCGTGTGGACTTTCATTGTTTAGTGGTTTGGAGGACCTGAGGGTCGTTCATCTGATTCAATCTCTTCCGAAGCTGAAGCGTCGGAGAAATATCGAAGTCGAGTGGGTCTTAGAGGGATCAACTCATGGTGTTCGTCTACGCCTCGTTGCCGACATTTGTATATACTGATGTATATTTATGTTTTATTTTTGCGCAGCTTCCTCATTCCAGGAGTTGGCCTCTGTTGTAAAACATTCTTTTGCCCATTCAAGGGTTCATCATCAATAAAATGCATATTATTCAGCAATTCGGCTTGCCTGTTTAGCATCTATCTGTTTTGTTTGCGAATGAAAACGCCGATGTTTTTGATAAAATGCGCATACATAAGCTTACGGGCCTAGGCCCATTGATTGTTGAAACAATTAATTACCTGAATCTTGTCACGAGATAATAACCTTGATAGGACCCTTTGAGGAGGGTGTCTTGTCTGTTTGTTTGCGCTGTTGCAGGTATAGCACCTTCCAGAAGATGTGTCGTGCGCATCCCCGAAGCAGGGCAAGTCCTCCTTCTCCAGCAGAGTTCAGTAGTCTCTCCTCCGCAAGACAGTGAGCATTGATATGTCTCCCCAGGCAGAGAGGACTCTCTTCCCCAAGCAGACGCATCCTGAAGGAACGTCACCTCGTCAGCTGAGTCGCGCGCAGCAGCTCGTATTCCTCCCCAGCACCGAGTCACAAGTGCAGGTTTCATAGAAATGTTCGGGTACCGAAGCTCGTGTTTTCCCCAGTAAAGTCGCCGAAGCAGGTGTTTCCCCCAGCACCGGGTCACAAGTGCGGGTTTCGCAGGAAGCTATTCTTGCGCCGAAGTATGCAGTAACTGATGGTGCCCGACTGAAGTCTCCAGCGAAATTGAGATTCCCCATCAGAGCCGTATTCTCTCCCGAAGATGGATGATTCCTTCTTCCCCCAGTAGAGTGTTGGGACAGCTGATGTGGTATTCCCCTGCAGAGTTGTACTCTCCCCCGAAGTCAGATGATTCTTTCTTCCCCAACGGAATTGAAATTCCTCATCAGAGTCGTACTCTCCAGTGAAGTAGAATGATTTCTCTCTCCCCGGCTGAGTCCGAAGACCCCCAAGAGGGCCGAACCCTTGGAAGCAGTTGGGACCATGAGTGGATGTTCCCTAGCAGATATTGAACAGTTGGTGCTGCATTTCTCCAGAGTCGCACTCTCTCCAGCGAAGCAGAATGACTTCTCCCTCCTCAGCCAAGTTTGCAGATGTCCAAGAGAGTCGAGTCCTTGGAAGTCGATCAGACCATGTTTAGTTGTTTCCCCAGTGGAGTGTTGAGCAGTTGAAGTTGTCTCCCCACAGAGTGGTTATCCCCAGAAAAGTAGCCATGGCGGCCACGCAGCTTATTCTCGCGATTGACATCATTTTCTCTCAGCGGGACCGGGTTCTCGTAGAGCTTTGTCCCCTGCAATAATCAGCTGAAGTTGTTTCCCCTGCAGCAGTCAACCGAAAGATCAATTCCCCAGACAGAGTCCGATTGATATTGGCATGTCCACGTTCTCCTCAGCAGGATGATTCCTCTATCGGAGTAGTGCTTTTCTCCTTGACCGGAGAGCCCCCCCGACATTTATTTTGCTGACGGGATCGCATCATTGTGCATGATTGCAAGCATCTAGAATAAGCGCATAGCATTTCCACCGTGTGGGGCATGGCGCCGAAGCATATGCATCATAAGCATGATCTAGGTTATTATCATTCTTATTTTACAGGTGTTCCGCCAAAGGATCAGTGGCTCAGGATGATTCCTGACATTCTCCCCAACGAAGCCGGTTGCTCAAGATGATTTTTGAGATCCCCAACGAAGTCTTCAGTTCGAGATGATTCTCGAATCCCTCAGCAGGGCCGTTTGCTCAAGATGGTTTTTGAGATCCCCGACAAAAGTTGTCCAGGAAGATTCCTGGAACCCCCAGCAGAATAAAGTCTCCAGAATGGTTATCGGTTCAGGATGATTCTTGAAGGTGCCCGAAGGAGTTTGTTTGTTCAAGATAATTCTTGAAGTCCTTAGCAGCGTGATATGTTTGCTCCAACAGTGATGTCTAATCTAAAGATTGACGTCGTAAGCGCCTGAAGGCGATGTCAGAAGTTTCCTGTGGATTCAGAGTTCCTGGTTGATGAATCAACGTGTGTCTGAAGACAAGGTTCAAAGGTTTGTAGATCCAACTCTTGTATGCAAGGTGATCCGTGTTGGCCTGAAGACCAAGTCAGTTGTCCTGAGGTGATGATTGAGTGCGATCAAGTGAATAGTGTTTCTTCTGACTGAAGTCGAAGATGTTTCTCCAGCTGAAGCGGAGTTTGCCTGAAGGCAAAGTGTTTGAATCCCCGTAGAGTCATGAATGGCTCAGGATACCACTTCTCTGACTGAAGTCACAGATTTCCCAAGCTGAAGCGAAGGTTCCTGAAGGCAAGGTTATCCCCAAAGTCATGAATGACTTAGGATTCACTTTTCGGACTGAAGGCCAAAGTATATCCCTGACTGAAGTCACGGATGCTCTATAGCAGAGGCGGAGTTGCCTGAAGGCAGACCCATGTATCCTTGAAGGCCAAGGATCATTTTCTTCAGACTGAAGTCGAAGATACCTCCTGCAGAGTTGCCGAGGGGCAAAGTTCACATCCTTGAAAGCCAAGGATGCTTATCTTCAGAAATACTTGAAGATCTTTTCTAGCTGAAGCTGGAATCGCCGACGGGCAAGGTTTATATCCTTGGAGGCCAAGGATCCCATCTTCAGGAGTACTTGAAGATCTTTTCTAGCTGAAGCTGGAAGTGGCCAGGGGCCAGGGTTTCATATAGCTTTGATGTTGAAGTTCTACGGTGGGCTCAGTATGCAGTAGTATTCGGATGTTCGTTATGGTTCTGAGGGTGAACCCCAGATCAGAGTGTGCTTGGTTGAGTCTCTCATTCCCAGCGGAGTAGTTTCAAATACGCAAGTGTACCTTTTGTTCCATTTACCAGGGGTGAACCCCAGGTCAGAATTGTTCAGTGTTGTATTTTCTCCAGCGGCGATGCGGGGTATTTTGATTATCCGACGGCGAGGTCAGATTATGTTTGTTTCCGGCGGCGAGGTTGGATGTTTGTTCGACGGCGAGGTCAGACTCTTTAAATCCCCAGCAGAGATGATGTTTGTACGACGGCGATGTCGAGTGTCTCTCAGAGTGATGTTTGTCCGACGGCGATGTCAGATGTAGTTCTCCAGCGGCGATGCGGGGTATTTTGACTGTCCGACGGCGATGTCAGATGTAGTTCTCCAGCGGCGATGCGGGGTATTTTTGATTGTCCGACGGCGATATCAGATGGTTTAGTCTTCCAGCGGCGATGTTGGGTGTTGTGGTTGTCTGAAGGCAATATCAGAAGAAGTTAACGTGGATAACTGACGGCGATGTCAGATCAGTATTTCTCCAGCTAGTTGTCGTGCAGCTAGTATTGCAGTATCCGAAGATTTGTTCTCCGCAGAGTATCATGTGCTCGGGCAGTTGGCAAATTTTCGGGTTCACCGATATTCAACCGTCTCGCACCTTGATTGGCTGAGAGTCGTTCGCTTCTCACCCAGTCAGGTTCAAGCCGTTTGAATAGGGGCAACTGTTGCACCCCAAAATTTGACCAACATTTATTTATCCATCAAGTGTTTGAAGGTTGATATCTTCATCAGAAAGTTCAAGAGATCCTCAGAGGAATTGGTTGAAACCAAGGTTGTGTATCTCCTAGCTTGAGAATTGTGGGAGCTCCTCAGATGATTCTGAGCCTGTGAGGTTGAACTTGAAGCTTTGAGAGAGTCTATAAGATGTCTTGAGAGCCATCATGAAGCCCAGAGAGGTCATTGTGCAAGAATTCAGAAGATTCAACCATGAATGGTAGAATTAGGGTTTTGACTGGGTCAATCCTAGGTCAGCTGAAGATTTGGAGAAGGTTGAGACCTAATCCAAGAGCCATGAGAGCATGGAATGATGTATGGAGATGTTATAAAGATGATTCCTAGACCAACTCATCATGATTGAGGAGTTTGAGAAGTTTTGAGTTAGGGTTTCTAAGGATTGTCAGTGTAAAAACCCTAATTTGATCCCTATCTTCCAGGCAGTTTTAGCTCAAGATGTGATTGATATCTCATCTTCCCCACAACATGAATGTTGTAGAGCTTGTTCTTAGCTTTAATTTGAGTGGTAGAAGTCCTTGATAGGATGTGCAGAGCTCAAGTTATGTTTTTGACAAATTACAGGTCATCAGAGGTATGTGAATCTGGGTCCTTGAAAGTCACCCAACTTGCAGACAACTTTTGCCCTAGTAGGATGATTCCTATGGTCTCTTGGTCAACATGAATGTTTAAGATCATCTTCTTAGATTTCTAGAGAGTACTAGAAGTCCTTGATAGGATTTGTAGAACTCAACTTATGGTTTGAACAAGACAGGGGTATTTTGGTCATTTGGAAGTTATAGGTCATTTTAAGCAAAGGCCATATCTCCTATTTCCAAGCCTCAAATGAAAAAACTCAAAACATAAAAGTTGTTCAAAATGGCATTTTAAGCCTATAAAAGTGGTCATGAGTTGTTGGAAAATCTTGTAGCAAGGATTTACAAGAATGGTTGAAAATGACCTAAAAATGGCTTATAACTTAAATGGATCCAAGTTGGAAATTGGTTTGGGAGATGTACAAATCCAAAATAGGTCATCCAATATGTCATTTTGAATCCAAACATCATTTTAAAAACAATGGTTCAAACACATTTTTGAGTTGAGGTCTTAAAATGGGGGTTACTTTGTAAAGTTCTTTCTTGCATAATAAGGAACCTTTGGAAAACTTGGCATAAGGCAAGGCAATGCTTGTTTTTTCACACATTCCATTTCAATATCTCACAAGGGGAGATTTTGACACAAAATTAAAAGTCTTAATGCATGAAAGGAGATGATACAACATATCACTACATGAGATTTTCCATGATATTCTAGCTCTTTCTAGATGAATCTAGAATCTTCTATGGATTGTTATATAACAAGTGGATCATAATGAAGAAAAGGTTGGTGAATTCATTGGTGAAGAGTGAGGGAGAAAGGGGTATTCAAAGTTTTCTTCAAACACAAGCAAGGCTCGAGTTGCTCATCACAGGCTTCAATCATCCCAGATAGTGCAAACAGAAGACTACACATCATTAGAGGATCATCTTGAAGCAAGATCAAGCCTTGAATCAAGCCCTAACTGCATCTGCCATAACCTCTTGACAGGTTTTGTTCTCTCCCCATATCTCCATATTTATGTGTTTTTTGTTAGTTTCCTAGGTATAGAATGAACATGCTAGGTTAGTTGATGATTTTCTGAGAGTTAGAGGAAGATCCATGAGGTTTCATGGCAGGGTGATGTTTCTTCAAGATTCAAGAATAGGCTGTTTAGGGAGTATTAATGGACATGTTATGGTTTAGATTGGTGAGGGTGACATGAGGAACAAGATTACATCACTAGATTTGAGTTTAATCAAGGTTGATATCAGTGAAGCATGGTGGAACCCTAACCTTCATGCATTCTGTTTGAGGGATGCGCGATGTTTCAATGAAAAATAAGTGTATGGTCGTGTTCCTGGGAATGAGTAGAGTAGTTTTGACTTTGGAATTTTTTGATTTCATGGCCAAATGAAGGAGAACGAGTGAGGTAAAGATCCCTGCATGGAAGTGTTTTTTCCTGAAAACCCTAGCTTGATTGGGGACGATGACCATCAGCCGTTGGATCAGTCCCAGAAATTGACTTCTTAATCTAATCACACAGCCATAATTTAAATTAAAAACGGAGGGAATCCTTAAGGCTAAACACAGCGTTTAGCTAAATGATGGTACCTGGGCTCAGAAAAACTTTGATACCCACACCCCCTCGCACGGCCCAATCCAATTTTCAACTAGAATGTTACGCTATTTGCACCGTTGGTCTTTCCTTTTTCTTTTAATTTTTCTTTTAATTTTATGATAACGCATGGGCCTAACAAAGTTGATATTTGCACCCCTGATCTTGGCCCATTTAATAAAATGAACTAGGCGTGTTTTCTTTTGACACCCCCTCCTCTTTTTCTTTTATTCTTTTATTTTCATTTCTTTTATATTTTTCTTGCATCTTCAATAATTCATAAATAATTGAAAAATTGATATTTTTTAATTCTTGTTTTTTCTATAGGTTTATAATTTTGTCTAGAAAATTAATAAAAATAAAAATTCCATTTTATTTTTAGTTTTATATTTTTAGAATATTATTCTTTTAAATAGGTTTAGTTTGATACTCAATTTTGTAGAATTTCTTTTGGGACCTTCCCTTAATCTTTTGGATTCATTCTTTTTGGTGTGATTAGATATTTAGCTTTAGTTTCCCATAGGATTTAATTCATGATTTTTATATTAAAAGTTGATTAGTTTAATTAGGTTAGCATTAGGGTACCTAATTAGGGTTTAGGTTATGCATAGGTGAAATAATTCATTTTCTTTTGAGAGTTTTGACTTGATTTTTGGGTATGGGCATATAGGGATGTTATGGGTAGGTGTTGTAGACCCTTGTGAATAATTGTTAGATTTTTCCCCTTGGCCTTTGTATTTTTAGATATTTTCTGAAGTTGACTGATTGTTTTGACTGTCTGTGTGATATTTGTCTATCTCTGGGGTTTATCTTTGGGAAATTTTTGTGGGGCTTGGTTTGTCTTGAAGACCTTGTTGAAGGAGCATGATGAAGGAGAAGATTGGAGATCAAGACCCAGGGACCCAATGGTTGGAGCTTGTCCTTTGTTTGTGAGGTTTGAGATCCTAAAGTTTAAGGGAAGTCCATGGTACTTTCCTGAGGAAGGCACTATGAATGTCTTTCATTCTTTCTTCTCACCTCTTTCTTAAGTATCCAATGATGTTGGAGCCTTCATGTGAGTTTAATTTCTCCTGAGGAGGAATGTAAACTGATCACAGTTGTTGAGCCACATGGGATACGATTCCTAAGTGGAAGCCTCATAGTACTTTCCTGAGGAAGGTCCTATGGGTCTATTCACTTAGTTCCCTTAGTTCATATAGGATTTCTTAAGTATCCAATGATGTTGGAGCCTTCATGTGAGTTTAGTTTCTCCTGAGGAGGAACGTAAACTGATCACAGTTGTTGAGCCACATGGGATACGACTCCTAAGTGGAAGCCCCCTAGTACTTTCCTGAGGAAGGTCCTATGGGTCTATTCACTTAGTTCCCTTAGTTCATCTAGGATTTCTTAAGTATCCAATGATGTTGGAGCCTTCATGTGAGTTTAGTTTCTCCTGAGGAGGAATGTAAACTGATCACAGTTGTTGAGCCACGTAGGATATGATTCCTGAGTATAAGCCTCCTAGTGCTTTCCTGAGGAGGGCACTATGAGTCTGCCTACTTAGCTCCCTTTCTTTGGTAAGCTTGTTTTGAAGCTTGAAGACTGGGATTGATTTCTCTTGTGTAGGGTTTTGCTTTAGGGCTTTGTTTAGATCTGATCAGGGTTTTTAGGGATAGGATTAGGGAGAGTTTAGATGTAGATGATTTCTTTCTCAAGCATGTGGTTTGTTTGCCTGATGGCACTTCATTTCTTTCATCTGTATATTGCTTGATAGCATGTAGTTTATTTTCAGTATGATTACTGTTATTTCATGACTGGCTTGAGGTTGAGATGAGCTTGTGGAGGCTGAAGCCCCACACACATTTCCTCCCTCACTTGCATTGCATGCATTTTACTGTTAAGCTGATGCTTTGTCTGTTTTGGTGTATCATTGGCATGATCCCTTAGGACTCTCATTTCCTTTGATAAGGATTTGATGATAGACTTTTAGGTTGAAACCTATGCATGACAACTTCTAGGAGTTCCCTGTTCAAACCTCAACCATAGGATGAATCCATGGCATGATAACGGTAGGACTGGATAGTCTCCCTCCTAGTTGGGCCTGTTCTCTTCTCATCTCAAAACAGTTTAAGATACAGTAATCATGAATGATTTCTTTCGTACGTTACGAGCCTTAAGCTATCTGAGAAAGGATTGTGGGAGAGCTGCTTCTCCATAGTATGGATGTTTAGTATGGTACCCTTTGGGTGACATGCGACGCATTCACTCTCAGGTCATAGTCTCTAGTGCGGTTGAAATCGCAAACACAATAAAAAAACACTTCTTTCAGGAGATAACCCGTAGTTTCCCGAACTACGTTTGCTCTGATCTTCCATGCAGTGTGGAAGTACGTAGGCATAGGAGGCGATATCCTAGCGAGCAACCTTTCCCCCTTCACCCGTAGTTAGCCGAACTACGTTGACTCTGATTTCTCATTCTCTGATGAGAATACGTAGGCATAAAGTGCGACGCTTTGCCGAGTCATTTTTCTTTTCTTTTTCAGCCAGCCTTGATAGGTAGATAGATAAAACCAACCCGCCCAAGTAAACAAACAAGCGTGGATCCCGTCGAGTACGACGGACGTGAGGGGTGCTAATACCTTCCCCTTGCGTAACCGACTCCCGAACCCAGACAATGGTTGCGATGACCTTGTCTTACCCTTATTCGTCAGGTTTTTCCGATCGTTTCCTTTCCCGCTCCGAGGGATAAATAACGAAAGGTGGCGACTCTTCTGTCATGCCGGCACCTTATTTTCGCGCAAGCGACAACTTCCACTATTCTACCATCTATTCTTCAAACCTACTTAAAAGAATTGCCAGATATCATTTCATCAGAATCTCTGTTGACTGATAAATCTGCTTTCATTCCCTACACTTCCACTACATTTGATATTGTTCCCTCTGCATCACATGTAAAACCTTATCTGGTTCATGCTTTATTCCAGATCCAAAACTTCCACTTCCTATCTAACCATTACATCTGATACTATCATTTCTGAACCAACACTAACAATTAAACAAAAACCATCAGCTTTTGTTCCTTATTTTGATAATCTAAAAGCTGTCATCCCATCCATTCGCAGAATTAAACCGTTCTTTCTCATAATGCCTGCTCAGAAGAAACCAACATATCCTAGCCCTCTGATCATCATTCCAGAATTCACCATTCCACCTTCACCTCAACCCAAGCCATTCACCTTGGAAACCCTTCTGAAACCAAAAACTAGGCTAAATGTTGATAATTTATTTGCAACTTTTATGAAAGAAATAAAGATGCACTTAGGCTCTGTTCAGAAAAGATGCTTGTCAACCATGGATGTAAATGAATCTGATGCTATCTGGAATAGCTTCATTAACAGATTCAATACTGTAGCCTCTCAAATCTGAAGAATGTATGTTTTGATGATGCGAAGCTAAGATTTGCTGAGACTGCCAGAAGCATGATCTGGAATGTGAAAAGATCTGCACCTTTGCTTCTTGAAGATGTTCCTTCATCCTCTGAAGTATCTCCTACAGAAGTTTCTGTTGAATCTGCTTCTGAAGAAAATCCACTGGCTATGACAATTGTGGAAAATCCCTCTGGATCTGTTGCTCCTGACTCTGCATCTCCAATGGAAATTGACTCTGCTTCAATTCATGCTCAAGAATCTTCTCCTTCTACCTCTACTGAGATCAAGAAAGAGAATCCAGATTTGGAAGATAAGAATTCAGTTTTGGAAGCTGGACAATCTGAGATCAAGTCATGGATGACCAAGCAAGACCAGAAAACTGAAGACATGGCACAATGGATGTCCAAGCAAGATCAGAAGAATGACAACATGGCTAAATGGATGACAAAGCAAGAAGAGTCTTCATCTGAGATCACTCAACTTCTGAAGACGATTCTGTCCAAGCAAACCTAGTTTTATGTTTTTCTGTATCTGATGTTTGTGCACATGTACTTGAATTTATCTGATGATGTTACTATTTTTGTATCTGAATGAATGACTCTGTTGTTTTCTCTCATGAATGAATCTTTTCTGTATTTCCTTTTAGTTGTATTTAAAAGTTTTACTTTTTTGATTATGACAAAAAGGGGGAGAAATGGATCTGACTGTTCAAATAAACTCTACCTAAATGAAACTCAGACATATCTAATTATAACTAACGTGAACTCTTAGTATTTCAAAACGTTTGAAAAATCTGAAAAATTCTTTAAAAGAAACTCTGAGATCCCCATATCAAGTTTAACCAATCAGGCTCTGATTCTGAAACGCTCATTCAAGTCAAGCTCCAATCTTTTGGAACAATCAGGCTCTGATTCTGAAAAGAATACTCATGCAAAAAGGGAAGTCTCTATTCTCTCTAAGTATTCAATTCAGGGGGAGATTCATAATCTCAGGGGAAGTTATAATTATATTTTTTATTGAACAAAATTTCTTATGTTTTTGTCATCATCAAAAAGGGGGAGATTGTTAGAACACAAATTGGTTCTTAATTATATCTCTATGTTTTGATGATAACTCTTATGAAATTTTGTATTAAAGAATTATATACTCTAAAATTTGTTTAAGATTGTTTGCTGCAGATATTAAAGTGAATATTATTCTGGAAGCAAATTAGATCTGAACATGAAAATATGCAAGGCTCTGAAGCGTCAGAAGCATCTCTTAGAAGAATATGAATGCTGCCTACAAAAGATTCTGAGTGTTGTCTATAGAAGGATCTGAAGCAGAAGCTACAGAAGAATCTAAAGCAGAAGCCAGAAGCATCTAAAGCATTAAAGAATTCTGTATGAAGAGTTTCAAGCTTAGTTTATTTCAGAAAACTCTGATAGTACTACGCTGCCAGTACTGAGGATCTGATCCCAAACTCTGCTCTGAACAATTACACGCTGAAAGCACACTTGTTGCATTGCTCTGATTTAGCAAACTATGATGAACATCAGAAGGCTCTGATGATACTTGCTGAAACTTGTTGAAGAAGAATTCAAAGTTATGTCCGTTGGAATGGCCAAACGACTCTTTCCTCATTTTTGCTAGACACAAGAACACAGACAAAAAGAATTTATCTGTGCATTCTACTTCTAGGAAAGGTCATGTGATGTGAAGACAAAAAGGCTCAGACCTTTTCAGTACACAGCCTTCAACGTGAAAGACTTCTTGGACCTCTATGCCTATAAAAGCAAGACTCCATCACTCTTCTTCAGTTGACGAAATCTTTGAAAGAAATTTATTACAAGCTCTCATACAAATCTTTATCTTGCTGAATTTATTTTTAAGTTCTTAAAACTTAAGTGTAAAATCACAGTTGTGATATAGCTTAATTAGAAGCATTTAAACACTTGTTTTTATTCTTACATTTGATTGTAAAAGATCTTTAAGAAGATCCAGTTGAGATCGGTAGTTCTTAAGAAGACTAAGAACAGTTGCTCTTAGTGTTTGCTATTGTAATCAGTTGATTAATAGTGGATTAAGTCCTTGTTGAGAAAGACAAATCACTCTTGATAGGGTGGACTGGAGTAGTTGAGTTCAACGAACCAGGATAAAAATCTTTGAGTTTTTATTGCTATAAGTTTTTCTATATACTTATTCAACCCCCCCCCCCCCCCCCCCCCCCCCCCCTTCTAAGTATTTTCTCACCTTCAACTCTTTGCCCTAGAGCTTTTGAGGTTCCTTCTAACTGCTTGTATGTTAATGATGTGATGATATTCTGCAGAGGAGACAAGAAAACTATTTAGACTTTGATGTACCTACTTACCATGTATGCTCAAGTGTTGGGCCAATGCGTGAACCCTGCTAAGTCAACTATTTATACTGGCTAAGATTTTTAGGTTCATAAAATTTTCCTTATGTTAGGCTTCAGGCATGATTTTTTTCCCTTTTCATACCTTGGAGTTCCCATCTTGAAAGGTAATTCCAAATCTTCTTTATTGAGACCTATTTTTGACAAGATTAAGACTAAGCTTGGTTCTTGGAAGGCTTCCTTTTTGAGCTTTGCTGGTAGAGTCCAACTAGTGAATGCCACAATTTTTCCCATGCTTGTGCATATCTTCTTCGTGTATTCTTGTTATGTGTCTCTAATCTGGTACATAGAGAGAATCTATGAGAATTTCATCCGGTTAGAGGATATTATAAAACCTAAGCTTGTTACCGTGGCATGGAAGAAGGTTTGCAAGCCTTATGATCAAGGAGGCCTTGGGTTGATATCCTTTATGATGGTAAATGAGGCATCTAATTTGAAACTTTTTTTGGGGGATTGAATTCCAAGGAAGTCTGGGCCATCTTACTTAGAGGTAGAATTTTGAGAAATTGTTCTCGTACCTCCCACCATATGTAATCATCTATTTGGAGCAACATAAAGAAGGAATTGGGGCTATGTGATTTCCATCACTACATTAATTCTTGGAAATGGTAACAACACAAACTTTTGGCCCGATCCTTGGTGTGGTCGTCCTCTTATTCATTCAATTTTAAATATCAATTTGGTCAACTTGGGCACAGTTGTGTCAGAGTTTCTACATGAAGGCATCTGGCCCTTCCCTGAGCATATCCTCTAACACATTCCTTACTTGTCTTTGCTTTCTAGCCGGATTCATTTGCCTTTGGATTTGGCGGAAGACACTAAGGTTTGAATCCATTCCACATCAGGCACTTTGAATATGAAAGAGGCTTATGACTTGAAGTCCCTCAATATTCAGACTCCTGCTTGAACCCAAAACCTATGGTATATTGACATACCACCTTAAAAATATTTCACTATGTAGAGACTTTGCCATCATAAGATGTGTACTGATGACAACCTGTCTCTCAGAGGTTGTATTGTTTCATCCATGTGAAGCTTATGTTTGAGGAATCAAGAAACCACTGTGCATTTGTTTTCCCTCTTCCATTTTGCCCTCACACTTTGGCATTGGCTCTTCTCCATTATGGGGATGTCTATCAGCCAAAATATTCTTGAGATTGTGTTGTTGTGTGACAAGAGCTGGAGTAATCAATGCAAAGTAGTGGTGTAAGCTACTATAATTATTATCCTCAACATGATATGGCACATTAGGAACCAAGCAAGATTCCACAACCATACTTTACATTAGAAGTAGTGAAATACCTCTTGATTCCATTAAACCTTGGTTAATAGAAGTATGAGTAGTTAGTAGAATGGTGAGAACTCTTTTAGCCATAATTATAATCCATTAGTAAGCAGTGGCATGGATTAGGAATTAACATAGACAAGCAAGGTAAATTTTTTCATTTCCCTAGAATGTATATATACCAAAAAAGAGAAGAAAAATCTCATGATTTATCATTTCCTTCCTATTATAATTTCATAACAGAGAGAGAGAGAGAGAGAGATAAAGAGAGACAGAGAGAGACAGAAAGAGATGATGGAAAGAAGTTTTGCTTAATCAATTGAAGCTCCCTTGCATGTTAAAGACTAAGAGTTATTAAATAAGAATTCAAGCTAGGAAGGGTTTAATCATCATCACCATTGTTTTCATCTCACCATCTTCAAATTTAGGTTTTTTTAAGGTGGAGTTCCTTTTGGATTTATTTTGGGTAGATCCAACTAGGGTCTTGATTGTTGGGGTTTGGTGGTTTCCTATATTGAAACATGTCCTATAAGGATACATGATGAATTTGGGTGCTTGAATAAGTTTGGTTTTGATTTTCTTGGCATACATGTGTTTTATGAGGTTTCTACATCTTTTGAATGAGCACGATGAATGTATGATTGAGTATGTGGGTTGTTTCAAGTGAGAATGCAGGAACACATTTTCTTGGGCATATGACGGTCGTTGGCCTTCATTACGGCCTGCCCGTAATGTCCTAAGGCCAAGCCTATGGTCATCATACATCGATAGACTGGATGATAACCTTTAGTAAGATGATGGTCAACCCGTCATTTCTTCTAACTTGAGTCAAGGTTCGAGAGGAAAATGCCGTCACTTGATTGGGATCATATCTTGCCCCGTTTGTATGTTATGCTTTAATGTTAAAAAACATAATAGCACGCGTACAACGTTCTGATGTAAGGGAATTATAATAGTACATAACCCTCTTAAATTGGTTGTTGTTGAGTACAAGACCACAAATAATCATATTGATTGGTTGTTAAATTGTTCAATGATTGAATATAAATAATTGGATAATGTGAGAAAACCCTAGGTTTTGTTAGAAATGTTGGTCTTTGAATATTGAGCATGCGTGATTAATCATACCCTCTAGAGATGAGCATGCGATGAAATTAGTCTCAAATGAGACATTGTGAAACTATGTGCGAAAGAAAGGCTAGCAATATGCCTAACACGTAACTCTAATCCATAATCGGGTAGATTAGTTAGAGTCACCGACCCATTAGCTAGACTTAATGTAGTTAGTGTAGGTTGGTAGGTGCCATCCCTTAAACTATGCATCTCTCATTGATTAAATTGGCCGTAAATGTGAGTATGCTAGTATTCTCACATAGTAGAAGTTTGTTATACCTCGATCCCTTGGTTTAAGTTTAATCCTTAAAGGATTAAGACCATAGTTTTATAATAACTCTAGATAACCCATTAGCTGAGTTTATTTATGGTTTTAGTAAGGGCTCCACTAAAATAGTATTATATCACCCTATTATTGTTGATTATTTAATATTAGCATGTATTAAATAAAGATAAAGGTAAGATGGCATAAAGAGCTGTAAGACCTTTCTTAGGTTCATTGTTTTGTTGTGCTTTTGTTATCTACTTACTTCAAACATTTTGTATTATGAACATACTTGATGTATACTTGATGTCAACAGGTCACACCTGAACCTGTTGAGCAGCTACTCTCGGATATTTTCCTCAGTGAAGTCGCTATTTTCTGTTGCGGTGAAATTTGGATGTCAAGCTATTGATTAACTTGAATCTTAATTTATTTACAACCGGTCTTTGATTTATCCGAAGGAAAGGTTAAAGGAAGGAAAAACCTATTTTGCACGTAAACACGATGCGGGGAGAGATCTAAAGTTTGGGGGTTGGTTAAGTTTAGGGAAGGTATTAGCACCCTAAACTTCTATAGTACTCTACAGAAACCTCTTGTTTTAAATGTGCTATTGCTATTGTTATCTGCTTAAGGGTAATGCTAAGGGTTAAAGGTTAAAGAGAGGGACCTAAAGGGTTAGTCCTAAATTTACTCGCCAAGACTCGCATCTTGTGCCTACGTATCCTGGGTAGAGGATGGAATCAGAGTAATCGTAGTTCCCCTCACAGAGGGAGATGAGGAACTTCTTGACTGTGGTCAAGGTTCTTTGGGGAAAATAAACGTTTATAGGGAAGTGCTTATTTTGGAGTGCGGCGACCCCTAATTCTACGTTATAAGTTGAATTAAAAAGGTGAGCGATAAGTATTCCACGACGGGAAACTTATATGGAGTGCGGCGACTCCTAATCCTAAGGCTCGGATACCGGGTTGAATGTGAGGTATTGACTGACGGTCAAATTGGTGTAACTTTTCCTTCGGAGGGGGAAAACGGTAGGTAAAGCGAAAAGGCAATGAAATATGAAATAGTGATAATAACAATTGATATGGAACGAGATATTAAAATGTGAAAAAAACATGATTTAGAGATTTTGAATGGGATCGAGAAGTGATTAGATGTAAATGGATAAATTGAGAAATGAAGTTAGATAATGATTAGAGGAAATGAGGTTAAATAATTGGAAATGGCGAGATTGTTTTTAGTTAAGAAATTAAATTATTAGAGGAAATAAAATGTTACTGTGGTTCTTTTTGAGAAAATTAATTAATGGAAGATAGAAAATATTAATTTAAAAAAGTTTCTAATAGAATTAACTCTAGAAAAGAAATTAAAATATTCTAAGTTAATTTAAATTAAAATTAGTTTAAATTATTAAATTCTAAAGAAAATTAATTAAGTTTTTTTTTTAAAGGATTTTTGTTGTTGTTTATTTTGTCATATTTTTGATTTTTTTTGTTATTTTAAACTAAAATCTAAATTAATTAAGGCTTAAATTCTAATTATTATTATTATTGTTAATAAGTTAGTAATGTTAGTTGGTTTTTATTAATAATAGAAAATTACAATGATAAACAGAAAATTAAAAGGGAGATAAAACATAAATGAATTTTTTTTATTTAAAAATGGGTCGGGCTGGGTAGTCAGGCCCCAGACCCAACCCGTCTCAGATAACCCCAAATGAAAGGGGCAAGGTTTTCCGCAAAGAACCCTAAATCGCAAACAGCGGCCGCCTCCCCCTTTCTCCTTCAATTTTTTCCCTCTTCTCCGATTCTTTGTCTCATTCTCCAACCTGTAAAATAAGAAAACGGAATCAACAGCTCAACATAATAGGCAACGAAAAGCTTTACCAACGATGGAGTTCAAGGCGACGAAGATGGTAGTTTCGGCGACGAAAATGGCAAGTCGCGGCTGGGGTGATGAGGATGGTGGCTTTGAGCGTGACAGAGCTGGTGATTCGCGAGATCCAACGCACGCGGCGGTGATGGCGACGTACGCGAAAGGGTAAGCTCCCTCGCGTCTAAGTCACACAATTGGTGTTTTCACGGTGGCCTTCTGGGCGGCTCGCGACCCCGGCGAAGCTCCGATGATTGTAGGGACGGTGACGATAGCGGTAATGACGCCAAGGAAAGATAAGTTCAAGCCTTTCCCTTTTTATGATTTTAGGAAATTTTTGATCTATTTGTGAATCTGTAATTGCTTCCCGTATTCTGAATATGCTCTGGTTATTTATAGGTCTGATTCACATCTGAACCTGGGATTTAAATTGAATGGGCATTAAAATTGTGTTGAGGACTGATATGGAAAGGGACACAACTGAGATTTGTTTGAATGTTGTTAATGATTTTGAGTCAACCCAAATCTTTTCTATTAAAGTGTTTTTCTGCATTTTCGGAAGGGATGTAACTGCATTGAAAAACATTTCCTGTCTTACAATTTGCTGTTGGATGACGATTTTGGAAAGGTCTGAGTATACTTGATTGTGTTTATTTGCAGGTTACACATCAACTTCTTGCAAGTTTGGACCTAGACACAATAGCTGCTGCCATGATTGCTTTTGGTCTTAAGGTTTAATGGTGATAATCTTGTACAACCAGTTTTAGAGAGAAAAGCATGCGCTATTTCATTTGATTTGTTCCCTGACTCTCGTGTTTATTCAATGTAGGTGTGGCTGGCTAGAGAATCATATGCTGATTGTCAACTTCTGTTTTCTTCAGGATTGTATCTTGTGGCAGATATGCTTTCATTATGATGGGGTACTCCTAGAACTGCTGGGCCATTGAGTGGAGCTCAGGTTTCAGGTAGTAGCTAGGGTTTCCAACGACAACTTTTCAACCACATGTGAAATACAGGACTTCGTCTGAACTTTTTGAAAGTGATGCCTAACTCATCTCTGAAGCAACTTTCCGAGCAGTGTATGTATATCATTTCACGTGTTTTTTATTTCGCTCACCTTTGGTAGCTTTTTAATATAAAGGTTGATACATGGACTTTATTTATTTTCTTCTTTTTTTTGCAACAATTGGAACTTAGGCGGCCACAGTGTTGTTCTCGTGTGATTATCAGACCGACAAGACAGTCTAACTTCCTCCCTCTTCACTCGGTCATGTTCTGCTAAAAGCTCATTTTTTCATCATGATAAGTCTTGGAGCAACAACCTTTAGGCAGTTAGTATGATTCAGTCTCTTAGCATATTGTCGCTTTTTACCGGCTACACTTGGAACTCCTACATCCGCCATTACGGGTAAATAAACCAAATCTTAACACTCTTTAAATGGACTAAACCTTCTGCCGAATTTAACTATTTGAGTTTTCTGGTTTTTTTTTCAAAATCATTCTTCACAGAGAGTTTACTAGCTCAAGCTTTTGGATGGTATGTGCACCCTTCTGTATCGTCGGTCTAAGATAAAGCTCACCCTTAGCTCTTATTACAACCAAATCTGTTGAAGCGAGGAGGACGACGGCTGTTATTTTGTTCTTGGATTCTTTGGCGAAGCGTTTGAAATTAGGCTATACATTACTATTTTAGGAAGTAGCTTCAAATACTTGACTTGTAAAATTTGTATAACTTGAGAATTTTTAAATTGTAATTTAAAATGAAC
>OZ012741.1:79182216-79303222 GCA_963859935.3 Lathyrus sativus
CTTCCAACTTTGAAAGTCTCAAAATTTTCATCCTTCGTCTTCTGGATGAATACCCATAGCTTTCTGGAATAGTCATCAATGATGGATAGAAAATACCTTGCACCTGAGTATGAAGGATTCCTTGCAGGCCCCTAAAGATCAGCATGAATGTAATCTAGGGATCCATGTGTTCTTTGCTTGCCTTTGTTAAACTTTGCTCTACAGGATTTACCAAATACACAAGATTCACAAAACTTCAACTTTTCGACTTTGTCATCTCCTAGTAGGTTCTGCTTCCCCAATTCGACCGAGTCTCTTTCACTAACATGGCCCAATCTCATGTGTCATAATTCTGTCTTCGACACAAGTTTCGTGGATGCAACATTTGTCGAACCACTTACAACCTCAGCCTCAAGGGTATACATGCCTTGTTTCTTCACGCCTCTCAAGACTTCCTTCGACCCCTTCATGACTCTTAGGATACTTTGCTCTCCTTTTAAAAACATATCCCTTTCTGTCAAATTCACCAAGAGAAATCAAATTTCTATTCAAATAAGGCACATACCTGACTTCAGTCAATAACCTTATTGACTCATCATGGAGCTTGAATCTCACATACCCATTACCTGCAATTTTGCAAGATTTGTTGTTTCCTAGCATCAACGATCCACCATCTTGATCACATAGCTCCTCGAACAATTCCTTGTTTGGATTCATGTGCCAAGTGCAACTTGAATCCATAATCCACTCTTTTTTTGATTCGCCACTTGAAACCACAAGGACATTAGATGAGTTGAAATCATCTTGAGCAATGGCTGTGTTGTCATTATCCTTACCTACATGATATTTCAAGCGTTCAGGGTACACCTTTTTTGTGTGACCCTCCTTCTTACAGTGATAACAACGAATACCAGATGTTTCACCACTATAAGACTTTTGCTGACTTTTACCTTTCTTCTTGTCGAACTTACCATCCTTTCGCAAGAATTTTCCCTTAACGATCAAACCTTCACCCACCGTCGAAGGTTTATGCTCCTTTCGTTCGTTCAAGTCCTTAGAATACAAGGCTGGTTGAACTTCTTCAAAGCTCAGGGACTCCCTTCCATACAAGAGAGTTTCTTTAAAGTGAGCATGTGTTCTGGGAAAAACACACAACAACAACAGTGCTTGATCTTCATCATCGATCTTCACATTAATATTTTCAAGATCAAGAATCAGCTTGTTGAACATATCCAACTGCTCAGCCAACACTTTGTCTTCACTCATCTTGAATGAATAGAAAGCTTGCTTCAGGTAGAGTCGATTCACCAGATATTTGGTCATGTACAAACTTTCAAGTTTCACCCATAATCCCGATGTTGTAGTCTCCTTTGATACATGTCAAAGAACCTTATCACCAAGGCTCAACAATATTTCATTATGGGTTTTCTCAATCATGGTCGTCTTCTCTTTTACCGTTAACACAATGTCCATGGTTGTCTCTCCCTTCAATGCTTCCAAATAAACCTACTAAACCCGTAGGGCTTTCATCCTCAAGCGCCACAAGTCGAAGTCATTCACTCCGGTGAACTTTTCAAACTCATACTTTGTTGAAGGCATCTTCTCCAGGCTCACCAAACCAATTTGTTATGAATAGAATGCCTTGAAACAAAATATAACCAGTTTCTTTATATTCAAGAAGCACACGAGGGTTAGGGTTAACAAAGAAAACAAACAAGAAGAACAAGAAGAAACAACAAGGATTGGTTATAAACTGTTATTCTTTCCTTTATTTATCAAACAAGATTACAAGTATACAAGAATAACAAATAATGTCTCTCTCTTAAATTAGGATTTTATCTTCCTATTTTTTCTTATACAAGTTGAGAGACTAGCATGCTATTTATAAGAAAACTAACACGCTAACCTAATGGGCTTTTTAACAATCACCCGTTACAAGATAACTTATGGTACAAGCTAACTTAAACAATTGGGCTTACAAGCAAGGCCCAATTCAACATGCTAATAAACCTAGCAATATTGACTATTGCATGTTATAACAAACTTCAACTACAACACACATTACTCGCGAACAGACTTCGAGTATACTAGAGTTCGATCCAATATCTCACATTATGTTTGATTGTATTATTCTTTGGTTATTACTGTTGTTGTTTACTAATCATTTCATGTGCAACAAGTTAAAGCCTAGATCGTCAAATTGGTATGATCGTTATAATCTTCTTCATCTTCTTGTAGTATACTTAATTTTATACTTTTCATATGTGCTTGGGGGTGTTTTATGTTTAAAGTAAGTATGTTGGATTACATGTGCATATCATACATCATTCTTATGATAATTTAACTCATCAGGGTATTTTATTCAACTGTGCATATATTTCATCTGCATCATTAATTTTATTTTTTCCAATTGGCATCAACATATTTTGTTATGTGCATTACATTTATTTATTTTCTCATGTAACATTCTTTTTTCATGCATTAAAATCTTTTAATATTTAAAAAATTTCAAAATTCAGTCCATGATTGGAATCACAAGTTCTATGACTCAAATCAAATACCACACAATTTCTCTAATTTTTCCCTTTCCAGCCTTATTCGAATCACAACCTCATTTGATTTGAATCAAAAGAAGCCATGAATAAAATTTGTGTCTTTTATTCAAATCACAATCATTGTGACTCGAATTAAACTCCAAACATTGCTCTTTGATTTAAATCACACCACACTTGTTTCAAATCAAACTCTTCAAATTCCATTTTTTACAAAAGTTTATGACTTTTCACTTCTAATCATTAAAACCACTTATACTCATTAAACTCATATGAATTACTCGTTTCTCTTACATCAAATTATTTCCTACATTCATCCATCCCATTTCTTCTTATTTCAAACATCATTTTTCACTCATCTCATAAACCAATTTTACTAATTCAATCCATTTATCTCATTCCATAGTCATCTCATCTCATACTCATTTCATTCAAACCTCTACCTCTATCTCTCATCCTTCAACATTCACCAATGGAACAAGAGAAAATTTCTGAAAAAGAAAAAGGGAAAAAGGAAAATCTTGTCATCTTTAAACCTCCCCAAAATACCCAAAGGCAAACGTACCAAGATAACGACACACAAAGAATCTCCAAGGCCTCCTTGTGTGTAATAATTCCTCTCAGTAACGCTTCATCTATATATGGTTGTGACTCTACTCGTGCATCTAATGGTATGAATTTGGTTGCATTAGTTATTATGAATATGGTTGCATAACAATTTTCTAACAAACCTATAAAGAATGAATACTATGATGACAAGGTTGTTGAGATTAATTTTCTGCAACTTGTTGAGAGCCACAATTTGCTGAAGTTTATTGGTATGAACAAAAAGTTTAACCTCAACAATGTCAAAGCTTTATACTCTCAAGTCATGTTTAGAAGAAAAGGTCTTAAGTTTCAATTTCGTGGAAAGTTTTTTGCGTTCACCCATGAGGATATCCATATTTACTTCAGGCTAAAATATAGAGGTATGGAAGTTTGTCTATCAAATGCTCTGAGGTCCAACAAAGTTTAACTTGTGACAATGATCTCAAAGTAATTATTCAAGTATCATGTGGATACTACAAACATCCAAATCATCCAGATGAAGTGTGAGATATGTATGATGCACTAGGTTGTTGTAAAATTTATGTACATTAAGCCAAGAAGTTGGGCCAGAGTTGATGACATGGATATTTATCTCAAGTGGCTTCTTTTGACACAAAAGAAAGTCAATTGGGAAAGTTGATTATGAAGGTGAGAAAAACACTTAGAAGGGGGGTTAAATAAGAGTTTTTAAGAAATATAGCAATAAAAAGAACTCAATATTTTTATCCTTGTTCGTTGAACTCAACTACTCCAGTCCACCTTATCAAAGATGATTTGCCTTTCTCTGCAAGGACTTAATCCACTATTGATCAACTGATTACAATAGAAAGTACTAAGACCAACTGTCTTAGTCTTCTCAAGAACTATTGACCACACCTTGGTCTTCTTAAGGAACTTCTTACAATTTAATGTAAACTAACAAGTGTTTGAATGCTTCTAATAAGCTGTATCACAACTGTGATGTTTACACTTAAGATTAAGTACAAAAACTATGTGGTTTTATGAAAGATCAAATGAGTGAGATCTTGAGAAATTTTCTCTTTTATGAATCAAGCGTGTATTTCTTTCTGAGTGATCTAACAATGAGATAAAGATGAGTAGTAAATTAGCAGCTTCAAAATGTTGAAGTAGTTCTCCTTTTATAGCTTTTTCAAATGCCTTGAGTGGCGTGCAGCTGAATATAATATTTTGATTGTATGACTTTTGATCACCAAAAGTATGGGCAGAGATATGCTTTCTGCAGAAAGGTATGGTTGTAGAAGCCTTGGGATTTGCACCACGTCACTTCTTTGGACAAATTAGTCATTGGTTACTTTGGAATTAGCACCACGTCTAATCAAGTTTACAGCTTCTTCAACAAGATTCCTTCAAGATGAAGTCTTCACAATCTGCACTTCAGATCTTGTAGTAAGCTTAAAAGGTATGGAATGCTTTAAGATGATCAGAGCTTAAGATGAATGATAAGTCCAGAGTCTTGATAGATGATCAGATCTTTAATGTATCAGAGTCTCAGTCTTGATCAGAGTCTTCATCAGAGTATGCAGCAGTATGTGCTTTGAGCGTGAATATTAATGATAAGAGTTTGGTTATCAAAGCCTCTGAGTTTATAGTGAAAAGAACTTCAGAGTCTGATAATATCAGAGCTTTCAACTTTTGTATACTTCTTTCATTAACACTTCAGATCATTCTGTAGCTTCTTCTTCAGATCCTTCTGGCAGCGCTTCAGAATCTTTGCATCTGATGCTTCAGATCTTTGCATAGTTTCTTTGTACTTATATATTTTGCTTCTTTTAAGAGTATTTAATTTTATACCTGAAACAATAATAATTGAACAAATTTTAGAGTGTATATTTACTCATTACAAAATTTCATAAAAGTTATCATCAAAACATAGATATATAAGAAACACCAATCTGTGTTCTAACAATCTCCCCCTTTTTGATGATGACAAAACATAGAGAATTTTGTTTAATAAAGGAAGAAGAGGAAGAAATTACTCCCCCTGAGATTAAGAATCTCCCCCTGAAATGAATACTTTAATAGAAAAGAACACTTCCCTTTTTTGCTTGAGTATATTTCAGAACCTGGTAGAAATCCTTGATGCGAAAAAAAAAACTCAGCTTGGATGCTTTTCAGAATCAAGTGTGGAGGCAAATCGCCACACATCACACAAGTCTGCAAGACATTGGTTAATACAGGTTTCAATGATGACAAATTCCCTGGATAAATTGGAAATTATGAACTCCACATCTACTAAAACAGATGCAACGTATCACCCACCATATCCTTTTATATGTGTCTTAAAACTGCTGTAATGAATATACTATGTGTAGATAAAATGCAATCATGACCAAATGCATGAAAGACCACAAACTGATGAATTTTTGCAGGTTTGCAGGGCATGAGTTGACCATAGGGTCGGCGCATGCATCAGAACAATTCTCCACTAGTCAGCGCACAAGGCAATGAGTTGACCATAGGGTCGGCGCATGAAGGAATAACTTTCAAACGGGTCAGCGCGTAAAGGCATGAGTCGACCATAGGGTTGGCGCAAAATGGAAATAGGTTTCAACGGGTCAGCGCATGCCGACTGTATGGTCGACGCATACTGATGAATTTTCCAGATTTCCAAACAACACAGGCCATGCATCGACGCACAGACCTGCTGTGGTCGACCGTTCGCGCGGAAAATTTATTTTTAAATGCTTCCCTCTTATATTTGAAATACTGTTATGTCTAGAATTGTGTTGGTACTATATATACTTGTTTAACCACTTGTGTCATTTCAACATTTGATATTCTTTTGATTCATGTGTTCAAAAACAAGAAAGAGTGAAATAGGTGTCCAAGATTCATCATCTTCATCTTCAACATCTCACAACATTTCAATTACACACAATCATTTTTGAAATGCATTTGTGAGAGATTCAAGGTGATAAGGTTCGAAGCTTAGATTGGAGAATCAAGTTCGGGTTGAAGCTTGTGACAGATTCTTTCTTGAATAAAACCGTTGGGGTTTTACCCTCCAAGATTGGTTTGAATTTTGGGGGTTTTTAGACGAGATTCTTCATCAAGGGTCAACCGAGCGAAGGTGATTGTGAAGAGGTGTTCTTCACAAGTCTAGTAGCGGATTCGGTGTGTTTGAAGGGAAGATCTCGGGGTCGATTTGTTGTTGTTGAGATCAGTCGGAGCCGAAGGTTTGAACAACAACGTGTGATTCAATAAGGTGGCTGGAGTCGGAGGTCCATCAACACAAATCGAAGGACTTGATTCATCTTGAATCAAGGGGCAAGGAGTGAAAGCAACTTTCAACACATTGAGATTTCTGTTGTATATTTGCTGCTCAATCCTTGTATAAACTGTTACATTCAACAGGTGATATCTATAAAATCTATCTCAATTCTAGTTTTAGAATTGAGGGCAGACGTACCCCGAAGTGAGGACGACGGGGGAACTGCCTCACCAAATACTTGTCTTCTCTATTTTTCAGCATTTACGTTATAGCTCAAAATAAGTGATTTTTGTATAAGCTCTATTGTCAAAATTGTGATATCAATTGAGTAAGAGATTAAAACTCTGTTTTTGACTCCAAAGTACAACAAGACATTATACTAGGCTAGTTGAAATCACTTACTCAACATAAATATCACTTGGAGTGTTTTCCACACCAAGTGTTTGACATATTGCTTGAACCAAAATTATCTTACTAGTGTATCTAGTTTTGGTTTGCTCTTTGAATCATTGGAACTAGGAATCCTTACAACTGAAGTAGATAATTGATAAGTGTGATTAGTGTTGTGATTCTATTTTCCAAATTGTCATTAATCCAAAGGCTTACGCATATCCGTTTTTCCAATAACCGTTTGTTTTAGACTATATTTTCCTCGGCTGCTTCCGCACTTAAAACATTTTTAAAACCAATTTTAAATTGGTAGCGCCGACTCAAATTTTAATTGGGGATCTATTCAACCCCCCTTCTAGATCCGTGCCATAGTCTAACAAGTGGTATCTAGAGCTCCGGTTATTCGGTGCTTCAAATACAACGTAGATAGAAAATGGCTAACGAACCAAAAGGGGCGTACAATAGGGCTCCTGTTTTTAACGGTGAAAATTATAGTTATTGGAAAGACTATATGCGTGTGCATATAAACTCCATAGACAGAAAATATATGGAACGTTATCCTCAATGGTCTAATAGAAATTACTATGACCAATGCGGATAACGTAGTTGTGCCAAAGCCCGAAGCACAATGGACCGATGACGATGAGAAAAAATACAATTATGATTTGAAAGCTAAAAACATCTTAATCTCCTCATTAGGTGTAGATGAATACTATCGTGTATCCCATTGTCCTAGTGCTAAGGCTATGTGGGATTCACTACAAATAGCCCATGAGGGGACAAATGATGTTAAGTTGGCTAGAATCAATACATTAACACAAGAGTTTGATCTCTTTTTCATGGAGCAAGGGGAAACCATTGCTGACATGCAAAAGAGATTTACTCATCTCATCAATCGTTTACATTCATTAGGTAGGCATGTTTCCAATGATATTGCTACTAATAAGATCTTAAGATGTCTTAACAGGGAATGGCAGCCTAAAGTGACCACCATCAAAGAAGCACATGATCTTACCTTATTAGACTTGACAACATGTTTGGCAAACTACAAGAGCATGAACAGGTACTATTGAGCCTAGACCAACGCGAAAAGATGGAAAAGAAAGACAAAACGAAGGTGAGTGAAAAGAAATCAATAGCTCTCAAGACTTCTTCCTCGAATGACTTCAGATTCATCAGAATCAGATGATTCAGTTGAATGACATGAAGTTGAAGAGAGGACATACATGGTTGCAAGTGGTGATACATCCAGAATGTCTTCAGATGTTTGTTGGACAGATGGTTCAGGATTTTTGATGGTTGGTTCTTCTGGTGGTTGAGTAGATGAGAGTGGTTCAGATTGTTTTTGTTGAGGGGGTTGATGTTCAGATGATTTCTGTTGAGGTGGTTCAGATGGTATTTGAACAGAAGATGGTTGAGAATGTGTATGAGATAAAATGGGTTCAGATGAATGAGGTTCAGATGATTTAGGTTTAGATGGTTTAAAAAGAGATGATGGAGGTGAAGGTGAGGATGAAGGTAAATAAGGTTTGGGATCAGATGTTAATACCTAGTGAATTGTTTCTCTGATTTCATCCACAGTAGCTTCTGGAGGATTTTCCTTTTGCTTCTTGTCCTTTTCAGGCTTGTCACTAGCATCAGAGGTTTTCCTCTTGGGTTGTGCAAAAGATCCTTCCTCGGCCTTTCTTTTCCTGCGCCTTTCTCTCATAAGATTTGACAATACTTCTCCTTCCTTCTGTACTATGTTAGCAGGTAGAGGAATACCATCTCTTAAACATTCAGCAATGAATGTCAGAATGATGTGCCTAGGTTCATCAGCACTGAACATAGGAAAATCTACTAAAGGAATTCTCCTTCTGCTGACGTCTTCAGATTGAAATTTCTTGGGTTTTCCAGCAAGCTCTGAAATAACCTTCATTCTCTTCAGAGTGTTGACAGATCCTATAACATAGGACATATCCTCTGTCACCCCAGCATCAAACAGATGTTTCACAAGACCATTCTCTGTTAGAATGTCTGATATCAGTCTTCCCATATGGATCCAAATTCTGAGTTTTCCAGCTTTAACCCTAACTTCTTCTCTTGTTTCTTTGATATGGTTCAGAAGATGACTGAACAGAAGATAAGGTAAATCCACCTTCTTTCCTTTCCTCATACAGTACATGAAGTACATTTGTTCTGAATTTACATAATCTGGTGAGTTAGAAGATTTCCTATGAAAGATTGAACTCATAAAGATCTTAGCCCAGATTATGTAAACAGGTTTCAGATCTCTGACCTTGTTAGATGGTTCCCCAGAAACACAAACTTCTTGAAAAATGTCAGCCAAATCCACACGATCAATAACCATACTTGTGATTCCCTCAGTTTCCTTATACTCAAGTAGTTGTCTGATTAATTTTTCAGTAATGACAATTTCCTTTCCAAGAACAGATGAATGAATAAACTTAGGGCATACTTGAGCGTGTATCCAGAATTCTTTTACCAAAGCTGGATAAACATGACCCATCATCCTGTCAAAATACTTTTCCCAGTTCTGAGCTTTGATAGTTGAAAGGAGATCAAAACCATTTTCTTTGATGGATTCAAAATCCACAAAGTTCTCACACAGAACCTCAAGTTCTTTGATTGGGGTGAGAAGAGTTCTTACTGGTGCTTTGTACACAACAGCAGTTTGGGATGAACCAGCAGCATTTGGAGATGATGCAGCAACAGTTGAAGTTTTCATCTGAGCAGGTGTTGATAAAGGTGAAGCCATTGAAGTTCTTGAGATGCGTTTGGGTTTACGAGGATTTTGGGTTTTGAAATAAGATGGAAACAATAGAGAAGGCAGAAATGCATATGAGAGATGATAAGAGTAAAGTGTGATTTGTGAAGAGTTGAGAGAATTTATAGCAAAAAAAAAAAAATAGGGCATGCAAAAAGACACACACTCTCAAGCGTGCACACATAATCAAATCAAGGAATAAAATCATATCAAACATTTAAGATTCTGACAGAAGGGGGGAAAATCAAGAGATTTTGGATTTTCAAAGCAATACCTCAAATGTCACTTCAGTATGGTGCACTCTACCTTTCCGGATTCTGAGCCACACGTGTTTGCTTGCATATGCCTCTGAAACTCTTTGAGAAATGACACGTTAGGCAATGTTCAGATCCTCTGAGCCTTGTTAGTTCAGATTTACACACAAAGAAATAAACACAGAATTCAACAAAAGAAATACTTCAGAGTTTAGACATTTTATCATCTGAAAAAAAATTTCATCTGATGAATATTCTATTTTGGGCAAAAGTCCATACTAATATTTTTCAGAATAAATTTAAATCTATCTAAAGCAAGGGGTTTTGTAAAGATATCAGCCCACTGATGATCTGTATCTACAAAGTTTAAATTGATAATTCCCTTCTGAACATAGTCTTTGATGAAATGATGTTTAATCTCTATATGCTTAGCTTTAGAATGTAAAATAGGGTTTTTAGATAAGCATATAGCAGAAGTATTATCATAGAAGATAGAAATGTTACTCTCACAGATTTGATAATCTTCTAGTTGACTTTTCATCCAGAGCATCTGAGTGCTACATCCAGCAGCAGCAATATATTCTGCCTCTGTTGTTGAAATGTAATTGTGGGTTGCTTCTTGCTGAACCAAGAGATCAGATGACTTCCAAGAAATTGACAACTTTCAGAAGTACTTTTACGTTCTACTCTGTCTCCAGCATAGTCAGCATCACAGAATCCAACTAATTTATACTCATCAGATCTTCTGTAACACAGACCCACATTAGTAGTACCTTTCAGATACCTTAGAATTCTCTTAACAGCTGTTAAGTGTGATTCTCTGGGATCTGATTGGAATCTAGCACACATACACACTGAATAAAATATCAGGTCTTGAAGCAGTCAAATATAAGAGAGATCCAATCATACCTCTGTAAAGTTTTTGATCAACTTTCTTACTTACCTCTTCCTTACCAAGTGTGCTTGTAGGATGCATTGGAGTCTTAGCCAATTTGCTTTGATTCAGATTGAATTTCTTCAGAAGCTCTTTGACATATTTAGTCTGGTGAATATATGTGCATTCTAGAGTCTGATTTACTTGGATTCCCAGAAAGAATCTAAGTTCTCCCATCATGCTCATTTCAAATTCAGCCAGCATAGGCAAAGCAAACTCCTTTCCCAACATAATATTGGTAGATCTAAAAATAATATCATCCACATAAATTTGACAAACTAGTAAATCTTTCTTAATTGTTTTACAGAAAAGAGTTGTGTCCACTTTGCCTCTGATAAAGTTCTTTTCCAGAAGAAAATTACTTAATCTTTCATACCAAGCTCTGGGAGCTTGTTTCAAACCATAAAGAGATTTTTTGAGTTTGAAAACATGATCTGGAAATTTATCACTTTCAAAACCAGGAGGTTGATGGACATAAACTTCTTCTTCTATAATACCATTTAAGAAGGCACTCTTAACATCCATCTGATATAGAGTAATGTTGTGTTGTGCAACAAATGAAATAAGAAGGCGTATAGATTCTAACCTTGCCACTGGAGCATAAGTTTCAGTGTAATCAATACCTTCTTGTTGACTGTACCCTTGAGCTACCAGCCTAGCCTTGTTCCTAACAACTTCTCCTTGCTCATTTAGTTTATTTTTGAATACCCACTTTGTTCCAATAATGTTGAAACCTTTTGGTCTAGGAACCAGATCCCACACATCATTTCTTGTGAATTGATTTAGCTCATCTTGCATTGCAAGTATCCAATCATTGTCACTCAGAGCTTCATCCACAGATGTTGGTTCAATAATAGACACCAACCCAAGAAGTGATGTTCCAGATGATCTGATAAACGACCTTGTTCTTATAGGGTCATCTTTCTTTCCAATAATCATTTCTTCTGGATGAGAAGCTTTGATTTTGGATAATCCTTTAACTGTTGGTTCTTCAGAAATATTCATGTTATTCATCTGAGCAGCTAATGGAGTTGCATCTGGCATAGCTTCTTCTTGAGCTTTCTCTATTTCTGGTTTATCAGATTCTATGAGAATAACTTCTCCATCTGCAGAGTTTTCAATCTGCTTTGGCTTATGATTGCCAAGCTTATCATTAAATCTAACATGTATAGATTCCTCCACAATCAGTGTCTCAGTATTGTATACTCTGTAGCCTTTAGAGCGTTCAGAATATCTAAGCATGAAACACTTTTGTGCTTTAGAATCAAACTTGTTAAGATTCTCTTTAGTGTTCAGTATAAAACAAATACATCCAAAAGGATGGAAATAAGAAATGTTTGGCTTTCTATTCCTCCATAATTCATAAGGAGTCTTTTCCAGAAGAGGTCTAATTGACACTCTGTTCTGAATGTAACATGCCGTGTTAATTGCCTTTTCCTAAAAATGTTTTGCCATGTTAGTCTCATTGATCATGGTTCTGGCCATCTCTTGCAAAGTTCTATTTTTCCTTTCTACAACTACATTCTGTTGTGGAGTTCTAGGACAGGAGAAATCATGAGCAATGCCATTTTCATTAAAATATTTTCAAAATGTTTGTTTTCAAATTCACCACCATGATCACTTCTGACTAACAATTTTGAGATCTTTTTCAGTTTGGACTTGTTTGCAGAAGTCAAAGAACACAAAGTGTGACTCATCCTTGTGTTATAGGAATTTTACCCATGTTCATCTACTGCAGTCATCAACAATGACTAATCCATACTTCTTGCCTCTGATGGATGCAGTTTTCACTGGTCCAAACAGATCAATGTGAAGTAACTCTAATGGTTTTAAAGTTGAAACAACATTTTTGGATTTAAAAGATGATTTTGAAAATTTTCCTTTCTGACAAGCTTCACAAAGAGCATCTAAGTTGAACTTCAGATTAGGAAGTCCTTTGACCAGATTAAGCTTATTAATCTGAGATATACGTCTCATATTAATATGACCCAATCTTCTGTGCCAGACCCATTGCTCCTCATTAACATACATAAGGCATTTAACATTCTGAACCTTAAGTTCTGAATGACTAATTTTATAAATGTTGTTTTTCCTTTTACCATTAAAGAGGATTGAGCCATCCTTTTGACTAACAGCTTTGCAACATTTTTTATTAAAGATAATGTCATAACCATTGTCACTTAATTGACTTATGGACAATAGATTATGAGCTAACCCTTCAACAAGTAAGACATTAGTTATGGAAGGAAGTTTACCATTGCCTATGGTTCTAGAGCCAATTATTCTGCCCTTCTGATTCCCTCCAAACTTGACATCTCCTCCAGATCTAAGCTCCAGACTTTGGAACATAGACCTTTTTCCCGTCATATGTCATGAGCATCCAGAGTCCAGGTACCATGACTGGAGTCTTGACTTTGCTGCTAAGGATGTCTGCAACATAGATTATTTTGTCCTTAGGTACCCAAATTTTCTTTGGTCCTTTTTGGTTAGTTGTCTTAAAGCTTTTTCTGAACTTCTGTCTTTCAACATAAGACTTGTTCTAATTAGCTTTAGATTTATTAAACACAGGTTTGTTCTGATTAAAACTTGTGTGTTTAATATCATTCAAGTGACCAAATGTAAATTGAGAATATAAAGGAGGATACTTGATATCCAGTTTATCTACAGATTTTGGATTTGAATCTTCATAAGAGAAAGATTTATATCCAACACCTTTTCTATAGTTTCTGCTAATACCATAGATCATTGAAGCCATTTTGCTTCTATCTAGGCTTTTAGTTAGAAACTTCCTGAAACTATAGTCATACTCTTGTAAAATATTTTTAGAGCATGATTCAGATTTTGAATCAGAGTTTAATTGAGCAGATTCTAAATTATTTTTCAATTGAAGATTTTCAACTTTTAGTTCAGCTAGTTCTGATTCAAACTTGTTACTCTCAAATTCAATATGCTTTTGAAGCGTTTTGTATTTGAGTTTAACTTTACTATAGTTTTCAAGAATATCAGATAAACTTTCAACAAGTTCCTGTCTAGAAAGTTCAGCAAATACCTCCTCAGAATCAGATTCTGATTCTGATCCAGATGATTCAGCACTGTCCTCAATGTCAACCATGAATGCTACATTTGCACATTCCTCTTCTGACTCTGATGACGAATCAGATGCATCTGAGTCATCCCAGGTAGCCATCAGAACTTTCTTTTTATGATCTGACTTTCTTTTTGGGTTCTCCTTATGAAGCTTTGGATAATCACTCTTGTAGTGCCCATGTTCTTTGCATTCATAGCAAACAACCTCTCTTTTTCCAGATCGTCTGTGTCCAGAGGATTCTCCAAATCTTCTGTATCCAGAATGTTCTTTGTGTTGATCTGGTTTTCTAAAGTTCTTGAACTTCCTTTGCTTATTCTTCCAGAGTTTATTGATTCTTCTGGATAGCAAGGATAGTTCTTCTTCATCTTCAGAAGCAGACTCTTCAGAGCTTTCTTCTAATACCTGCAATGCTTTAACAACTTTATTAGATTTTAACGCAATTGACTTACCTTTCTTTAGAGGCTCATCTTCCTCTAGTTCAATCTCATGACTCCTTAGAGAACTGATTAGTTCCTCCAGCGTAATCTTGTTCAGATCCTTTGCCAGCTTCAGAGCAGTGACCATGGGTCTCCATCTGGTTTGCAAGCTTCTGATTATTTTCTTGACATGATCTGCTATAGAGTAACCCTTGTCCAGAACCTTTAGGCCAGCAATGAGAATCTGGAATCTGGAAAGCATTGCTTCAATAGATTCAGATTCTTCCATCTTGAAAGCTTCATACTTCTGGATCAGCGCCAGAGCCTTGGTTTCTTTGACTTGAGAGTTCCCTTCATGAGTCATCTTCAGGGATTCAAATATATCAAAGGTAGTTTCTCTGTTGGTTATTTTCTCATACTCAGTATGAGATATAGCGTTTAGCAATATAGTTCTAGCCTTGTGGTGATTTCTGAATTCCTTCTTTTGCTCCTCAGTCATTGATTTTCTGTCAACTTTCTTGCCATTCCCATCAGTGGGATGAACATATCCATCAATGACTAAGTCCCAAAAAGATCAGCATCAAATCCTAGAAAGAAACTTTCCAGTCTATCTTTCCAATAATCAAACTTCTCTCCATCAAACATGGGAGGTTTTGTGCTGACTCTTTCTTCATATTTGTTGTTGTTGGGTGTTTGAGTTTCAGCAGCCATAATGAATATCAACCAAGAGTATCAAGAGTTTTTTCTCGCTGGATCTTTTCTGGTCATGGTTAGGTGATAACACAAACAGAACCGGAGCTCTGATGCCAACTGAAGGTGAGAAAAACACTTAGAAGGGGGGTTGAATAAGAGTTTTTAAGAAATATTGCAATAAAAAGAACTCAATATTTTTATCCTGGTTCGTTGAACTCAACTACTCCAGTCCACCTTATCAAAGATGATTTGCCTTTCTCTGCAAGGACTTAATCCACTATTGATCAACTGATTACAATAGAAAGCACTAAGAACAACTGTCTTAGTCTTCTCAAGAACTACTGACCACACCTTGGTCTTCTTAAGGAACTTCTTACAATTTAATGTAAACTAACAAGTGTTTGAATGCTTCTAATAAGTTGTATCACAACTGTGATGTTTACACTTAAGATTAAGTACAAAAACTATGTGGTTTTATGAAAGATCAAATGAGTGAGATCTTGAGAAATTTTCTCTTTTATGAATCAAGCGTGTATTTCTTTCTGAGTGATCTAGCAATGAGATAAAGATGAGTAGTAAATTAGCAGCTTCAAAATGTTGAAGTAGTTCTCCTTTTATAGCTTTTTCAAATGCCTTGAGTGATGTGCAGCTGAATATAATATTTTGATTGTATGACTTTTCATCACCAAAAGTATGGGCAGAGATATGCTTTCTGCAGAAAGGTATGGTTGTAAAAGCCTTGGGATTTGCACCACATCACTTCTTTGGACAAATTAGCCGTTGGTTACTTTGGAAGTAGCACCACGTCTAATCAAGTTTACAGCTTCTTCAACAAGCTTCCTTCAAGATGAAGTCTTCACAATCTGCACTTCAGAACTTGTAGTAAGGTTAAAAGGTATGGAATGCTTTAAGATGATCAGAGCTTAAGATGAATGATAAGTCCAGAGTCTTGATAGATGATCAGATCTTTAATGTATCAGAGTCTCAGTCTTGATCAGAGTCTTCATCAGAGTATGCAGCAGTATGTGCTTTGAGCGTGAATATTAATGATAAGAGTCTGGTTATCAAAGCCTCTGAGTTTGTAGTGAAAAGAACTTCAGAGTCTGATAATATCAGAGCTTTCAGCTTTTGTATACTTCTTTTATTAACACTTCAGATCATTCTGTAGCTTCTTTTTCAGATCCTTCTGGCAGCGCTTCAGAATCTTCTGATAGTCTTGCATCTGATGCTTCAGATCTTTGCATAGTTTCTTTGTACTTATATATTTTGCTTCTTTTAAGAGTATTTAATTTTATACCTGAAACAATAATACTTGAACAAATTTTAGAGTGTATATTTACTCATTACAAAATTCCATAAAAGTTATCATCAAAACATAGAGATATAAGAAACACCAATCTGTGTTCTAACAGATTATTAATCAGATCATTATTTGCAAGTCAAAGCCAAAAATGTCGAATGTTTTATTTCTTCTTCATCCAATACTTGCACTTGTTCGAATGACATCCCTACTAATGAACCCTGAAACACATTAATGTTGTTAGGATCCAGTTGGAGTTTTTGGTAAGTGTTATAGAATAAGATGTCGGTTGAGCTTTCAGGTTCTATGAAGACTCGTTTGATATCCTAATTGCCGTGTTGCACAATGATAACTATGAGGTTATTATCGTGAAAGAGGGTTTAAAGAAGATCACTGCTTGAAAAGGTGATGTTGGCCCATAGTTCTCCCTCATCAAATTTGGAGAATTTTGAGAATATTACATTTACGATTAGCATCTGCCCAATATATTTCCTTAGGGATGAGCTGGAGCTTCCTCCGCCAACGAAACCTCTATGTATGGTGTTAACCACACAATATGGGGCTCTGTTTTTCATCTTAAATGGAAGTTGATGAAAGCGGTTATGATGAAGGCGTGGTCCAGGTTACTTTTAGTAGAGCCCCATAGTGGACACCATTGTACTTGTAGAAAAATACAGCATGCGTGTTACCTCTAAGCTAGTAAGGGTGACTAGAGGCCTTAGTATTTTTTGGGTGTTTAGGGATTGCTTACGGCAGTGAGGGGCCCTGTTCGATGCTGTTTCACGGTGATGAGAGAGCAAGCTCACGTGAGGTGAGAAACTTCGTAGCTTTGTGGTGTATGTCATGTGTCTTTACGATCTGTCTTTTCATCTCCTAGGGATGAGTTTTTTGTAGAGGCTCTTAGGTATAAAATTTCCTTGGGAATCACAACCACTCACTTAATATGTGGTGGACCGTTGAATCCCTATTTACTAGATAGGTGTGGATTAATCAATTGACTTTGACTTGTCTCTGACTGAAGAACGCCTTTTCTCACGTTTCCCATGACTGGACAAGTGAGAACACTCAGGATGAGGTAGTCCCTAATGGCGAGCGACAGACGGGAGTCGCCTTTAATATGTCTTTTACAAACATGTCACTACAACTCTAAATTTCTTAAGATTGTAAATGCAAGAATGATATAAATACTTATTTATAACAGATGGAATTCCAATAGATACTTAACAAACCCAAAACGTAACCCATTAACAAACTGATTCACAAATCGAAACAATCAGGCCCAATACATGAAAATTGCTTGGACCACATCTGATACCGACAAATGCAAATTGCCTATGAAAATTGACCAGACCGATGCCATTGTCGATCAAGACCACCATAAATCCGACCTGTCGAAAATGCTACTCGTCGGCAACCAGACTCACCGCTAGCCCAATCACACTAGTTCCATCATCGGGTTGGCTCCCTCCCTTGACTTTCATGCTATTTTTTTATTTTTACAATCTAAAAAATGCTTCCTTTCTCTTCATCGGTTTAAAATTTAAAGCATCCTTCAACACTCTCATTTTGGCAATTAAAACTAATGTTTAGTTGTAGATTTGTTCGAGAGACACCATCGATCATACAATACATTTTTTGTCAAAAGTTAATCATAAGCAAAATGGACTAATACTTGGCACCAATAATATTTTATCCAAAATGTTAGTAGCTTGTATTCATTATGAAAATTTAATTGTAGAGTTGGTCATTGTACATTGACTTCAAATAATTTTAATGCTCGTTTGGTGATTGTACATTGACTTGAAATAATTTTAATACTCGTTTATTGCATTGTGTAAACAACATAAAAATATTAGTTTCACACTCTATTCTCTAAAATATAATATAATACTAGTTGTTACTTGAAAGAAAACAAAAATACCAAATCTCTTTCCAATAAAAGAATTCAATACTCGTACACAAACACAGCCACCATAAGAAAGAGACAGAAAGAGATTTTGGCTCAGAAGTAATGAGACGAAATACACAACAAACGCAAACAACTCGTCTTTATTAGTGAAGAAGAAGTAAATCGACATTAATGGAGAATCCCAACGGCGTTTTGTTAGAAGATGATGTTGTAGATGGTGCTGTTGACTATCATGGACAAGCAGCCATTAGATCCAAATCTGGTTATTGGAGATCTGCTTGGTTCATCATAGGTAATTTTCAATAACATACTAATTCATCTTCTTTATTTGTTTTTTGAGTTTGTCAATGTAATGTTAATAGGTAATTTTCATACTATAACATAGTAATTCATCTTCTTCATTTGTTTTTTGAGTTTGTTAATGTAATGCTTCTCACCTTTAGAGTGAGTGTTTGGCATACAATCGACGATTAGAATAGGGAAATAGTTGTCTTAGTCTATACTACGCAACACTAAAGTTACGATATCGACTTAGTTGGTCCCCGACAACGGCGCCAAAAACTTGATCGGCAATTAGGATGTCTAAATGTTTCGCGACTGCAAGTGCACACTCTGATCGTGTAGTTTTAAAATATTATCGAACTCAAAGGACCAAGAGTCGATCTACCGCTATCTAATGCTACTATGTAAAGTTAAGGCTAATGAATTTCTAAATTTGGGATGCGAGAAATAAAATAAGTACGAAATTAAAATTAAATTAAATTAAGATATTGCTAAATATCGGTATATAATCCTGTCAATCATCGGGGGGGGGGGTTCCAGTAATTCGTGGGCGTTTAGTTTAGAAAGAAAGAATTGTTATTTTTTAGAAAATGCTCATTTAAAAAACCTTATCTCACAGTCTCGTGGTCTTGACTTAGACTATGCTTTCAAATCAGAATGCGGCTCCCGCTCTCTCATTTTACATTTAAAAACACTTTTTGAAAACAGATAAATCTTAATTAACCTTAAAGCGTTCTCGCTGTATTTAAGCCTAATGTTCAGTTTCAGCTATCCGGTTAAGACCTCAAACTCTCGGTTTATTGATCTTAACCTTCGTTACTTTTTCACTCTCGTGACAAAAGTTATTAATTTGGCAAAAGAAACAGAGACCAGAAACATTGACTCCATTAAATTTACGTCACGGTTTACCGAACCCCCTCCGACCGATCGTAATTACATACCGATACTAAGAGGTTTAGCCAGACATGGCTTTCATGCTTTTACTAAATACAATCCTAATACTAAACAGAAAATAGAAAGAATGCATAAAGATATAGCGATAAAAATTAAAGCAAAACCTGAAAATTGCAAAACAGAACTTGGATTTGATTTTGAAGGCCGGCTTACAGTGTGGTACAATTATTACAACCTTTACGAATCAATCCTAAACTAAATGTAAATTGTTAATCAATGTGAAAAACAATTTCTTTACAACAATCCTCTAATAACAGTATAAAGAAAACTAAAACAGAATGAAAGAAAATTAAAACAAAAACAGAAAATATAATGCGTGCCTTTTTCCAAAACTGCCTTGTCTTATATAGATGCTAGTGGGCAACCATTACATGACTTTGAAGCTTCAAACGAGAAGAAAAATCTAGAGAGAATGTAGCCAGGACGTTGAGGAAAAATAGGGAGAGAGTGGAGAAATTCTGGGGAGGAAGTGGCGTATACGCCACTTCCCGTTTTTGTAGGAGTGGCACTCGCCACCCCATGCATGTGGCAGCCGCCACTCTTCATGTATTCTTTAGGTGGCAGGCGCCACCTCTTCAATATGTTCATGTGGCAGGCGCCACACCGAAGTGGCAAGTGCCACTTGGTGTGTGGTGGCCCCCACACTTTTTTTCTTTTCTTTCTCTTTCTTCTTCTTCTCTTTCCACTGTCTTTTCTTCCTCTTTTCTTTCCATTTTCTTCATTTATTTCTCCTTTTATTCTTTTAGTCCATATTTATGGTAACCTACAAAACAGTAGAAAACAAGGGCGTAATCGAAGATAAATCAAATAAAACAGCAATAAAAGCAGATAAAATTCATGCAAGTCAAATCAAATATCCGATATAATTTCGCGCTATCAACCACCTTTTCCTTATCAGGCAAACAATAACATAACACAAATACTAACAAGAGGTTCCAGTAGAGTACTACAAATACTTAGGATGCGAACACTTTCCCTCAGTATAACCAACCCCGAACCTTAGATTCTCTTATCTTTGTTGTTACATAGCGCACTTAGGATTTTCTTCGATCTTTACCCTTTCCTTTGGATAAATCAAAGTTCGGTGGTGAATTTAATGATTTGTGATTCAAGTTAACTAATAGCTTGTTATCCGATTCTCACCGCAACAAGTCCGATATCCATTTTTGAACACGCTTGGTGAACCTCTGCTTTGTGGTCTGATCTGAGAAGACTCTGGTTCATCAAGTAGAAATCCTGTGACACTTACAAAATGCACCTCAATATTGGACAGACACTCGATGTTAATTATGAACTTGTAGTATCAGAGCATCATTAACAATGAACTTGTAGAATCTTTTAAATCGTCATGGTGAATATCCTGATAGAGATCAGAAATACATGAACTTGTAGTATCTTTTAAATCGTCATGGTGAATATCCCGATAGAGATCAGAAATACATGCGATGTTAGATTCAAAGATGGATTGCAAATCTCCGACGTGACTTTCAAAGAAATTGCTTTCAGACCCGACCTAAACTTAGTTCTAGATCTCATATCCCTCCTTTTGCTATTTTGTGGAGATCTGAAGGAAGGGATACTTCCTTTCACTCTGAATTTGACCTTCCTCTCCCATTTTTCTATACCGTATAAGTGAAGAGTGATAGATGTAAGAATTTTATGTTAAAGTAACATTTCTCTATAATAATATTTGTTCTCTAAAGAATATTAAATGTAGGAGCAAGCATGCATGTGTTGGTTGTTGATTAATATTTAAAAGTAATGGTACACTGACCTCACATAGTTTAAAAATCCACGTTAAATGAGTGGAGTAATAACATAATATTTTGTTATCCATAGGATATTTTTAAACTGAGACACTTTCCTATAAAAGAAAGAGTTTTCAACGCATACAAAACCACCAAAGAAAAAAGCCATCTTTAATCAATATTGATTTGATGGAGAATCCCAGCGACATTTTGTTAGAAGGTGATGTTGTAGATGGTGCTGTTGACTATCATGGACAAGCAGCCATTAGATCCAAATCTGGTTATTGGAGATCTGCTTGGTTCATCATAGGTAATTTTCATACTATAACATACTAATTCATCTTCATCATTTGTTTTTTGAGTTTGTCAATGTAATGTTTATAGGTGTGGAAATGGCAGAAAGAATGTCAAATTATGGAATTCAAGGCAACTTGATATCATATCTAACAGGGCCCCTCAAACAGACCACTGCTACAGCTGCTGTGAATGTGAATATCTGGGCTGGAACAGCAACACTTCTTCCTCTCTTAGGTGCTTTTGTTGCTGATTCTTTTCTTGGACGATACCGTACAATCGTAGTTTCTTCTCTCATCTATATCTTGGTTAGTTATCATTTTAAAGAAGAATGGATACTCTCTATCAATAATTAGTAAAGATTGTCGGAAATAGCTATATTGGCTAGTTATTTTGATACTGTTTATTGGATTAATATGAATTACAGGGTCTAGGCTTGTTAACATTATCGGCTATGCTTTCATCCCTCACATTTTGCTCCCCTCAGTCACAAGTAATCTTATCCTTCATCTCACTCTATCTAGTTGCCATTGGACAAGGTGGACATAAACCTTGTGTTCAAGCTTTCGGCGCAGATCAGTTCGACGAAAAACATCCTAAGGAACACAAAGCTAGAAGCTCATTCTTTAATTGGTGGTATTTTACAATGGTTGGCGGTTGCACGGCACTACTCTCGATCTTGAACTATATACAAGATAACTATAGTTGGGTTCTTGGATTTGGAATACCTTGTGTTGTAATGACCATTGGTTTGCTTGTTTTCTTGCTTGGATCAATGACCTATAGGTATATCATCAAGGAAACTGATACAAGCCCTTTTCTTAGAATCGGTCGTGTATTTGTCGCGGCAATAAGAAATTGGCGAAATACCTTATCAACCACATCTTTTGAAGAGGAATGTGATGGAATGCTTCACAAGACAAGTTCACAACAATTCAAGTAAGAATAACAATGCTAATTTAATTCTGCTTGTTTTTCAATTTCATGTCTAAATATGAATTTGATGTTAATAAATAACATCTCTTTTGACTTGGAAGCTTTCTCAACAAGGCATTGTTAACACCAAACGGATCCAAAAAAGAAAAGACTTGTAGCCTTAGTGAGGTGGAAGAAGCAAAGGCAATACTAAGGCTGGTTCCAATTTGGACTTCATGTTTGGTTTATGGTATTGTCTTTGCTCAAGTTTTTACATTTTTCACCAAGCAAGGAAAATCTATGGAGAGAACAATATTTCCCGGTTTTGACATACCACCCGCTTCACTTCAATCGATTAACGGTATCGCCATTATTCTCTTCAGCCCTATCTACGACCGCATATTTGTACCAACAGCACGAGCTATCACCGGAAAACCCTCAGGGATAACAATGCTTCAAAGAATTGGAACTGGAATTTTTTTATCCATATTCACAATGGTAATTGCAGTGTTTGTTGAGATTAAAAGACTTAAAACAGTAAAAGAGTATGGTCTTGTTGATGATCCTAATGCAATTGTTCCAATGAGTATATGGTGGTTGGTGCCACAATACTTTTTGTTTGGAGTTTCAGAGGTTTTTACTATGGTTGGTCTTCAAGAATTTTTCTATGATCAAGTCCCAAATGAACTAAGAAGCATGGGGCTTGCACTCTACTTGAGTATTGTTGGTGTTGGAAGCTTTCTAAGTGGCTTTCTCATTTCTATAATTGGAAATTTGAGTGGCAAAGATGGTAATGAAAGTTGGTTTTGTGACAATATCAACAAGGCACATCTTGATTACTTTTATTGGCTTCTTGCTGGACTAAGTGCGGTGGGGTTTACTTTCTTTCTTTACTTTTCCAAATATTACACTTATAACCACAAAGGTATTATTATCACACAAGCATAACCACTGTTTTGTTTTTCAACTGCCATATTTGTATACAAGACTGTTGGAACGCATGATACAATAATGCATGATAAAATAGTAGAACTCATTAATTGTATAATGATTGATAAAGATTTATTATCTTGTATTTTGCGTAATACCAATTAAAACATTAGATTAGCATATATAATAATAATGTGTTTGATTATGCTCTAAATAACATTAACTAACTAAGAGATATATTCAAAATATCATTCATTTAATATGTTATGTTATATTGATTTTAGAAGAATGAAAAGGAGATCTTAATCTCAATTATCGGGATTGGACCTACTTCACACAAAGAAAATGAACTATTGATGTTGAACTATGGTGAGTGTTTCAATTTTCACCTGTAAATATTTTGACATTTAAATTAGTGGCGATCCTTAAGTGAGACGTTTTAGGATTAGAATTGTGTATACTTCAGGTGAGACGTTTTAGGATTAGAATTGTGTATACTTCAGAATGATGGCCACTCCCCTTTTATAGTAGGACATATATGAGATGATCCCTGAAATTCTACACTTTTGTATCAAGCAAAATACAAAGTTCTCTCTTCCATAAATAATTCTCATATCTATCAAGTTTCTATTCAAGCCTCTAATATTCCTACACACTTTCCTTAAACACGATAGGCTTTATTTCTAACAAATTGTATGGCGTTAATAGAGTTATGTCAGAAAGTTTGGTTTGTCTAACTCTATGACCTTTAGAACCTTTATTGGTTTTGGCCACTACAAAGTTAGAACAGGATCATTCCATAGACATTAATTAGCCCCTCTAACATGTTATATAAGATTCATTAGATTGATCTGAAGACCTCTTTATCAAGTTCTTCATAGGGCATCGCAATATGATGAAGCAGAGTAGTTTGTGCCTTGGCCCAAAATAGAACAATAGCCCCAATGTAAGGGTCGGCGAAACTGGTCGTGGTTTATTCTCACATTCTCAAGAAGCATCACCATGTGATGTAAGTAAGTGGGCATGGCCCTACTTAATGTTGGCTTTTCTCCAAATAAAAGGCGTGCCTCTTATTTCCTTGGTGGAAAATTGAAGGGCAAAAGTGTCTAGTAGGCACAACCTTCTATCTTGAAAACTTTGGTTGGACAGTGTTTTTTTATTTCATAAAAATAAAAACTATAGATCCTTGATACAATGTCGTCTTTCTGACAATGAGATTTCTTTGTCGGTTTTTTCTTAACTCTTGGTTTTCTCCCTAGTCTCCCACGTAGCTAGTAGCCTTGGGGAAAGGAATTCCATGTTTAGGGGTGAATTTGATATTTTCTTCAAAATTTATGTGTTTTGACTATGTCATGAGGTGTTTTGTCATTGGTGCCATCACATAGCTCTTGCTTAATAGAATCTTCATTGTCTTTGGGACTCACAAGCTTGAATCCTTGAGTGGGTATCTTTGCCTTCTTAGTTTAAAAGGTCATGTTTGTTGGCTTTTTAAAAGAGAGTCTTCATATTTTCATCTCATTTCTCTTTCTTCTTCGTCCCCAACCTTGAAGTTATGCAACTTATCGATTTGTGATTGTTAGTTAAGACATTTGTTATACCCCAAATTTTAACCCATAGATTTTCATCATCATTCTAGGAGCATCATCATTTGCTTATCTAACCTTATCCCGTTTCAAGTTTGTCTTTGTCAAGATGCAGATGAATTAGGGTTCCATACAATCAGTAATCGGGGTTTCGATGGTTTGATCAGTCAATTTCTTAGATTGATTCTCCATGAAACAAGTACCCACATCATAAAGAATACTACATTGGATCAAGTAGAATCCAATTTGAGATTGTCACCCAAAGATCAAGAACAGTGCAGTCCAAGACCCCCGATTTAGGGTTTCTGATTAGGAAAAGTCAACTGTAATTTGAATTTTGATTTAAATGGTACTCCAATGATAAGATCATGGTCCATGAAGCTCATTTGACATAGTGAAGTCCACTCAAGAAGTTCCAAGACCTCAGAAGATCCAGAACACCAGCAGTCGATTCAGGGGTTTTCGATCGATCGGTTCGTTTGACTGAAAAGTCAACTCATTGACCAAAAGGGTTTTGACCTCAAAGTTGAAAGAAAATATGTTCCTAATGTCATATTAAATCTAGTCATGAAGTTTTGTGACCATTGGATCAAGGATTGAGGAGTAATCGAAAAAGTTGGGAATTAGGGTTTTGAAAGGGACAAGACCATAACTTTTTAACCACACATCCAAATGAGGTGGTTCAAAGCTTGTTAGAAAGGTCTTAACAATCCCTACAAAAGTGTAAGGGTGACCTATGTGCAAAATATGAATGGATTTGGAGTTATAGTCAAAATTATTACAAAAGGAGAAAAACACATAGTAAAATTCTATGTTTTTAGCACTTTTAAGTCATGTTTTCAGCCAACTTCAAGTGGATTTTTGACCTAGTTCCACTTGGAATTTGAACATCCCAAAAACATTAAAGTTGTAGGGCATGATGAAGGCTTTCCAAAAAGTACAAGAACTCCTCCATATCACTTATGAGCTGAGAGTTTCGGAGGAGACAAGTTGGCTCTTCACACTTGAAATGCATCATGTCCAAACTCAGCACAAACTTACTTTCCAACTATCCACTTGATTTCTAACCATGGATTGACATATGATATGATGTTTAAGAGTGTATAATGAACTAATTCAGAGGAACTTACAAGCATGACCAAGGTTTTGTCAAAAAAGACCATTTTTTAATGGAGAAAAGTATAAAAGTACAATAGGAGAGAGAATGTTTGTGGTTGCAGCATGGAATATCTGTCCTTGCTCTCCTTATGTCACTTCTCTACAGCTCAAGGATAGCTGGTTTTTGAGGCCAAGTAACATTGAAAACAAGCAAAAGATCTGCAGAGCAAGTTAGAATGGGATTTGCTAAGATTTTCTTCCAAAAATCACAACTTGCAAGGCATGCTTCACAATCGGTCCTCATCTTTGCTTTACCTATAAATAGAGGTATTCTCTATGACAAACAGAGACCAGAGAACTCTAAATATCAAGAGAAAACTAAGTTCTCTCATCTTGCATAACCTTTACTTGAAAGTGAAGCAAAGTTTCCAAAACCATCAAAAATTGTCTTGCACAAACTTCACACCAGCATCCTCTCTAACCATTCAATCACCCTAAAAACCATCCATACAATCTCAAAATCACTATTAGAAGGTGTTCCAACCATTAGTTTGGCCAAAAATACCACAATATTAAAAGTCAACCCCTCACACCCTAAATGTTGACTTTTCTGTATAAAATGGTGAAATACACTGCCTAGATCAGTTTGGACCTCTTTAACACTTTGAACACCACATATTTATATTGTACCTACTTTCTAAATCATTGAAAAGCAGCTAGAACACCATTTGCTAAAACTGTCATCACTTGTCACTCATTACTTCAAAAGGAAGTAACTTCAAGGCTTGCATCAAAGGAGGATATCTTGCTCAAAAGGATTCTCACTCAAGGCTGTTAGCTCATTTTGGAGGTCTACAAGAGGTATGTGATTACAAACTCTCTCATTAATATGAGTGAATTGAAATATCTTGAATCATTAGAGCATGTTGAACTTGGTTTGTGTTTGCTGTCATGAGTTTGTGATTGTCATGTGAAACATGTAATGAATTGATCTATGATGTTTGACATTGTTATGTTAAGATTGTATCTATTGCTGTTAAGACTTGGTTCTCATGCTAAGACTTGTTTGTGTTTGCTATCATGAAGTAGTAACTGTCATTTGAGGCAATGTATTGAAATGATGTTTGATGTTGGCATTGTGATGTCAAAGCTTGCTGTTGTTTCTGTTTTAAATGAGACTTTATTAGTTATGATTGTTTTGTTGTAAAAAGTTGTTAATCATGTTTAGACATACTAGCTTGTAAGCTGTTGTTTAGATCAAGTTGATTGAGCTGTGAAAATGTTGGGTATGTGTGTTTGTCGTTGTGGAGGCACTGTTGTTAGGACTCATTATGAATGCTGTTGAAACATGATACATGTAGTTTGCTGTCTAGGTTCTGTTTGAGGTTTGTCAACCTACTGATCCATCAAATTTCAGTTTGAATCTTTTAAAAATCATTGATTATTTGAATTCATGCCTGGCTGAGATTCAGATTTAATGATGTTGTGAATAATGTTGAATCATTGGAAGTAGATACATCACAACTTTTTTTTTGAAAAAAAACACCATTTTCAAATCATGAGTCTTTGTTGCAACTTGTAATACCCCAAATTTTACCCTTATATCTAGTCAGTCATTTCGCATAGCATCCCATATGTACATTTGCTAACCACTAACAAGTCATGGAGGTATTTGTCTTGCAGGATTGGATCCAGGGGTATTTTGGTCATTTTGCGTGGAAGACGGGCTGTTACTAAATTTTGAGGCATTTGAGGCATTTACCTATCACCAGGTCTGATTATATCAAGGCGCCAATTCGATATGGCCAGTATTAAAATTTGTCGGGCCCAACTGAATTTAAGACTTATTTTATTGCTCGTGGCTTATTTCCGGCGCACCTCCGTTTCTGTTAATAAGGCACAGTTTTACTGGGGTATTATTGGATTGTTGCTCACAGTCTTTGGTCAGTGGAATTCAATTACGAGTAATGTTATTGTTGATACTGAAACTGTTGTGATTACGGTGCACATCCGTGTTTGGTTATGAAATGGTTGGTTAGCATTTAAATTGGATTTTAATCAGATGATGAGATTAAGATTACAAATGAGACAAGTGCACGAATAAGAATATCATTCGGGAATGTTTATGGTTTATGACTATGTTAATGAATTTAAATATTTGTGGATTTATTCACAAATGTTTATAATTTTTTAACTAGAAATAAATATAAATAGATTCAAGTTTTGGGAATTTTATTTCATAAAGATCTCATTATACAAGAAGGAGGAGATTGTTTCACATTTTTGAATTACTGTACAAGGAATTACATTAACTCTAAAAATCCTAAGTCCTAAAACTTCTAAGTGTCTTCGTGATGTCCCTTGAGCTTCTCCACGAATCCCCGATTAACCTGCATATCAAAAATAGCAAAACAGAATAGAAAAATGTTAGAGTTTGTTTTCGACACTCTCAGAACAGCGTCATCATCGAGTGCCGGGAGTGGCACAACCGAAGCTGCGTCCTACCCCCCGTTACCGATCCGCGCCGTTGGCGTCAGATCAGGTAACACCTGTTCTTATCGTTACGGGACATCCGAGAGATAGAAGTGATAAAAGAAGCGGGACTGATTCGTTTTGCCGCGATTGGATTTCCAAACTGATACGAGAGTAAGGCAACATAGTCAATCTGGATTCAGACCCGGATGCCGGCAGGTCAGAGTCATTTTGTTTTCGAAGTTTCCAACACCTGAAAGTCCACGACAACATCAGTACAAATTGATGACAGAAACTCAAAAACAAGACAGTTCATAAGCTGCCATAAGTAAATGGAAATTCAAATTGAAAATGCACAACCAAAAGCAGCATCAGTTCTGCAACACATAGGTAAGTTCAAACAGAACAAGAAAAATGAAATGAAACCAAGCTGCATCAAATTGCGTCAAAAAAGTTCAGAAGAATCAAAAGTAAAAACAAGTTTCAATTTGATATCACAGCAGGTAGTCAGTTCGCAAGTCACCGAAACGTGAATGTAAAAATCTACCACATCAAGATAATTAGATCAGAGTCCATATTACCGTTTGGAAAAAAAACATTCAAAAGGACTGTTCTTGCAACCAAACAGGATATCAAGTGAAGCTATCAAACTATACTCACGAGCGAAACCGAACCAGTTCAGAACAAACAAAACATACCAGTTTAGAAAGTGAAACAAGTGCAGAAAAAGCAAGAAATCGCAACAAGCCCAGAACTCATGTTCTGAACCACATTCCACAGAACACAACAGAAGGCAATCGCAACGTCATCGAAGAATACAAGCGTCAAGGGCTCAGATAAACATCATCGCCGTATACCATTCTCAGCATCGTTTGACTCGACCTAAGCCTCAATATCAGCCCTCTCTGAAAGAAGAAGAGGAAAAGCTAACTGCATCAGGAAAAGAATTCATGTCAGCAAAACAAACCAATATCCAGATCGTATCAGGAAAAGAGATCAAAGAATCCATATCAGCTGGAAATCAAAACACTCAGCATCTGGAATCAATGTCAGATATCACAAATCATAATCAATCCAACTTGAAGGTGTAAGGCAAACTGTATCAGAAAATAACAGAAAACAATTTTGACATCGATATCAATTCCAAATCAGGGAGGATTAAATCGTATCAAGTGAATCAAAACGAGCCCAGAATCATATCAACAGAAATCCCAATCAAATCTTAAAAAGGGAAATAAGATTCAATCAAATCAAATAAGATCAAAGTAAAAGCGAATCACAAATCAGATATGGTATCCAAGGCCCAAAAGAGAGCCAAGTCAGAGACTATAAAAGGGGAAAGGTATCACCTCGTACAAACCCTAACGAAGTCGCGAAAGCCCCAGAGGAACGGACAAACTGCGAGCGAAAACCCTAGGCGCCGTAAACAAACGGCCGCGAACTCAGACGAAGAGTGATCGTCATCATCGTTCATCACCAACCCTCAATATCGTCTGCGAACGGGTAGCTGTGAGAGATAGAACGGAGAATCGCGAAAGCCTCAGAAGGAACCCTAATGGGAAATCGCGAAAGGGAGAGATCACCAGCACCGTCCGCGAAGAACAACGGGCAATTTCCCGTTTTGGGCCTCAGCTCACGCCATCATCGGCCGATTTCATTTAAATGTAAGCAATGGGACGTTTTTCATTACGAGTTTCATGTTTTGTTTCAGGAAATAAGAAGATGCAGAGGAGCGAGAAAGAAGAAAGGCGAGAGGAAGAAGAAGAGAGCGCCGTTCGCGAATGGGGGCATGAAACCCTAGCAGCGAGTTGCTGTTAGTTGGTGTGGGTTATGAGGGTTGGGTCTGGGGTTTGATCACTCAGCCCAACCCGGTTTTTTTCTTATTTTATTTTTTTTATTTTTTATTTATTTAGTTATATTTTGTTAAAATTTTTAATTAAAATTGTTCTTTTTTCAAAAATAAATCAAAAAAAAAAAAAAACTTCTTTTTCATAATAAAAAACTCTTTTAAATTAAAATAAATAACAAAAAGCTTTTTATATATATATATAATAAAAAAACCTTTTCCAAATAAATAATTTAAAGGTCATTTTAAAAATATGTAAGTTAGTTTTTAGATTAAGTTTAAAATATTTTAAAGGTTAAACATTACTTTTTCTTTTATAATTTTAATTAATATATTTTCTTTAAAAACCATAAAAAACCTTCAATATTACACTTTTTCTCCTGACTTGTCCAATTACTGTCTAATTTTGCTTATTAACAGTGTTCATCATTTGCAGCTCTTACGGCGTGTTTGGTTTATTTGAATTTCATAACTATATTGTAACTGCTTCTCATCTGTAACACCGCGAATCTAATGATCGCGTTTTTCTGCCTTTTATTTTCTGCGTGTATGATTTTAATTTCTGTTATCATTTCTCTGCTCGTATGATTAATTTCTCACACATTCATCAATTTTTCTGCCACACTACACACATCCGAAGGTTAGGTCTAGCTTTTGGTCGCCGCGCCAATAGTCCTCAGCTTCAAACCCTTACAAACCCTAATTTCCATAAATGTCTCGCTGTGGACAAAATTACAATTTTACCCCTAGCATTAGGTCAAAGAGCCGCCGCGCTCATTTTTGGGTTTCCCGCCGCGGAATCCCTAACTTAATTTAACCCTAATTCACTTAACAATTCAACGTAGAGATCGGAGTTTCTACACTCCACGTAAGCGTGTCCTTAAGATGCGTTTATTCCCCTTGAGACCTTGACCACAGTCAAGAAGTCTCTAACCTCCCTTTTGAGGGGAACTACGATTACTCTGATTCCACTCCCGTAAGGATACGTAGGCACAAGATGCGATGTCTTGCCGAGTAAACTTAGAATTAACCCCTTAGGTCTCTTTTCTCACTTTTAATCCTTTGTACATATATCTTAAGCAAATAAATAAAGCAAAATAGTAAACATTTGAACAAAAGGTTCCTGTAGAGTACTACAGAAGTTTAGGGTGCTAATACCTTCCCTAAATTTAACCAACCCCCGAACCCTAGATCTTTCCCCGCATTGTGTTTACGATGCAAAATATGTTTTCCCTCTTTTGACCTTTTCCTTCGGATAAATCAAAGAGCGGTTGTGAATTGAATTGCGATTCAAACTCATTAATAGTTTGTGATCCTATTTCCACCGCAACAGAAAATGGCGACTTCACTGGGGACCGTCTTAACTTTTGAGGGTTATCCCTAACTTGTTCATCTTTATTACTATCTATGTTATTATTCATTTGCATGTATATATTTGTGCTCTGATTTGGGGACTGGTCCTTGTGCTGTGAGATAAGTCCTACGCCCGGACTAGTGACATTATTATAGGATGGGGATATATTCGATGAGGCTTATAGGGAGTTGAATCCCGACCAAGTTGATTCGAGAATCACCGCTCAGTTGAGACCTTTTCAAAAATGGTTCGGTCGAACGAGTAATCGTGAAAACTTTTTCCATGGTTGATTGGAGTCTGTGATATTGAGGACCGTAGTACCTTAACACCACCTTGGCCTTATTTAGGACGTAGTGCGGGAACTATGTGGGAGTAGTCCTACAACGGTTGCTACGCGATACTACACTCAAAAGAGGTTCTCTTGAGAATATTATTAACTCCCGAGTCAATCGGAAGGTTGATAATATCCGAAAGATGGGCTGATGACTTTGGGCACTTTGTAGAACCTTGTTCGGCAGGTACAACAAACCTATAGTACACTCCTTTTGGGATGGGTAGACCTTGACTCCGATCACGTTCCTTTAACCTAGGACTTTGTGTGTTTTCATGCATTGCATCCATAAAGCATCTCATTGCATTGTATTTCATGGAGTTCAAACATCATTTATGGATATCGCGGGATACCATAAATAAAAAAATAAAATGAAAAAAAACAAGAAAAAGATTTCCTTGGTACCCCACGACATTCGTAAATGTTTGAATTCCATGAAATCTTCATTTGCATTCACATTTTAGCATCATACTTTTGCATTGCATGTGTCTCCCGATTTCTCATACTCGGTTCTCTCACCCTCCAGTTTTGTCACCCTGAGTTCTCTGCATCAATACGACCCTTCAAAAGAATGGAAGATCAAAACCAAGAGATCAACCGTGTCAGCCATGAATTCGAAGATCTTCGAGGAAGTGTAGGGCAGATTTTGGAGATGTTACGAGCTCTTAGTGTGAAGGTGGATGCTCAGTCTACTGTTGTTTCTAAGACTAATACCGTTATGGAACCTCAACCAGCTGTTACTGTCGAGAATGTGCCTCCTCACGGTCTTCAATCCGGTTTGGTGCCTCCCAGTGCTCAACCAGTTCGACGAGCTACCCCTCCAAAGTGCAAAACTCCTAACTCCGACCATGGTAAAGGACCTACACGTTCAAGGAACCGCAAAAAGGCTACTCCTCAACCTTTACAATACCAGCAGAGTTATGTTCAAGGTTATCCGTTTCTATATGTTCAACAACCCTATGTAGCTACTGTTGCACCTCCTTTCGATCAGCAGTTTCCTACATGCCAGCCTGTACAGTCAGCTCCGGTATATCAGGCACCAGTTTATCAACAACCTTCCGGTTATTCGCCTATGCAAGTTCCTGTCGACAGTCAACGAGTGCCCAACGCTCCTGTTCACCAGCAATCACAGGATCAGGTTCCTTATCCCCGTAAGAGTCAGTATAAGCCTTGTCCTCCAATTCCGATGACTTTCACTGAGTTATACCCCCATTTAGTACAACAAGGTCTGATTACCACCCGTGCTTTGGGTCCTCCACCTAATCCATTACCTGCAGGTTACAACGCTACCGCTCATTGTTTATTTCATGAGGGTGCACCCGGTCATGATCTAGAGAATTGCTACGCTCTTAAGAAAGTTGTCAGAAATTTGCTAGAAGCGAAGAAGTTGTCTTTTAGCGATGCTCAGATGAAGATCGAGACTCCTCTCGGGGTCCCTCACTTGTCATGGTCGAACTCTGCAAAGCATGCTACTCCTGTGGCAAATCAGCCGGATCCAGTAATTATTCGAAGGCCTAGCTCGTTTCATTTCAGTAACCCTCAAGATGGTATGACCGGGATCAACAAAGGATCTGGGAAAGTTATTTTGAAGCAACGACTGAAAACTGTTGAAGATGTGACCAGCATAATTGGGGCAAGCCATGACGACTCGCGGTGATCGTAAGCCAGACGACCTTTCCATTAAGGCTCCGCCAGAGGAAACTGTTGCTCTTGAATTTCATAAACCATTTAGAAGAATTTTTCCGACAGTTCATTTGTTTATTTATATGCATTTCTCTTTGATTAAGCATATTTGGCATGTACGAACTTGTTTATTTTTGGTTAATTAATGCAACGCATATGTTTGTCTTGAATAAATCCATTCGTTTCACTCATTCAAAATATATTTTTCATAAATTATAATGCCAACTTTACCCGATCTCTTGTTCTGATGGAGAATTGGGGGGAGGATGACGAACCCAAAATGGCAGATTTCTTGTCGTATGCTTTCAATTAAAACCTGCTGATGATGTAAGGCGTTGTTTCAAATCCCAAACACTGGAGATATAAGGATGTTAATCCCTAGTTAACCTCTTTGAGCCTTGAAGTAGGAGTTTTTTTTTAAGAACCCTCATCTCAACCTGGGGCAGGGTAGGTTTCAGTTAAACCGATTGAGCACTTAGACTCAAAAGGGAAGAGCAAACCTTCGAGAATTTATCCTTAGCATCTTAAGAAGTCCAATACAATGACTATCCCTCGGTTACCTAAGGAGTGGGGCAGTCACGAGCATTTCAAAAGATTTACACGACTTGTGCATAAAAGAATATTAAAAAAAAATAAGACTCGCTAAGTCGAAACCTATGAAGGAGACTTAGGCAAAACTAGGGCATCCCGCTGGACTCCAAAGTCAGATCAAAAGACGTTGTCCAGGCAAAAGTTAGGGAATAAGAACAACAAACCAGTAGTTTCTTTTAGAATCCCTAATAAAGAACAAAGTCGTGTGACCAATTGCCATTAGAAATAGGTGAGTGACTGCCATGTCCAAAGCCTTGATAAGTTCTCGACCATAGCAAATCTGCTTGAGATATGAGCGTTCGTATCCGGTTAACTGAATTAGGATTGGAGAACATCACGAAGAATGGGTGGGTACAAATATAACTTTGAGCCTTTATCCTTTGTTTCTTAAATCGTGAAACGAGCCACGATACAACCTTCAAAAGACCTAATTGAAGTAGGACTTCGGTTGAAAGCATACTTGACAAGACCACGTTTCCTGACTCCTACGAGCTATGCTCAAAAATTCATGTTGGCATTATAATTCAAACTTATATCCTAACCAGTGATCTCGGTCACGAGTTGTTGAGGTATCTTTTTCAAAACAAAAAAACAAAAAATTCAAGACAAATATATGCGTACATTGACAAGCTCAGGATAGGCATTTCAGGCATGACGACTTTGCTTGATATCTTAGAGATTTACATATGGACATAACCCGTGGAACTTGATGATCCTGCTAAACAGGGGCAGGCAGTTTCCCAATTCGCTTACCAACGCGAGTCTGACGTTCTTAAGAGCTACTTCTCAAAGATTTCGTCGTAACACGATTAATTTGTGCCAGTTACGTCGAGACCTGACAAACCTCTCAAAGAGTTTGAGAACAATGGGGCAACCGGACTCGGTGTTCTCTATAAAATCCTCTTGAGATGACCCTACCTCGCAACGCAAGTATCCTGGGGCACCATGTTTTTAAAGGAAACAAATGGCGACTACTATAAGGTCCTTCAAGATCAAAACCATGTGGTTTCACAACTTTTCTTCATGCACCCGATGGATTTTACTCACAGCGGCTTTCATCCCCCAGTAAAGCTCAGTGTTGCAACAGGCTCTTAAACTATTGCCTCATCATAGTCCCCAGCGAGACTTTAAGCTGACAATACCTTGGATGGAGCCGGTGGTCCCTAAGACATCAAAGATTTCACCGACATGCTCCCAGTGACAGTCCCCAGCGAGACTATAAACTGACAACCTTTTTCTTGGGTAACTCGCAAGTGTCCCTCAGGTTTTCTTCTCCCCATGTGAAGACGTGATACTGTGCACCCAAGCAGATTACCTTCTCCCCAGAGAATTCAGAACTTTAAAACCAGACTTGGTTCTACCATTGATCTTTCTTACCCATGATTGACGTATTGGTTGCAGAGAACGCAGGGTATCTCCGTCGAGATGTTTATTTCATCTCTCGTCCTGTCTCTAGTCTTTTCGTCAGCATACGCAGGGGCATAAGCATCACATGCCTATTTCATACACATACTCATTACATACTCAGTTCATAACATCTTGCATATTTAACTACATAGACATTAATATACATTCACATTAACATATGCATCAACATATGCGTTAGCATTCACAGGTTCATCGTGTCTCCATCATTGGTCGTTACCGCCGAGTAACTGGGGTTTGCCCATTCTCTCCAAATAGATTGTCAGCCATAAGCATAAAATACTTACTTGTTTCCAATTTCCCCACAGAGCTCGATCCTCGTGGATGACGGTTACTTCAGCTATCTTTCCTCACCAGGATAAGATATTTACCCTCCGAGATCATTCCCTCGATGGAGTCTTGATTACCAATTTTCTTTCTAGCTCGATCCTAGATTGAATCTCAGTCTTGTCGGTCGTCAATCCCAACCGGACGTGCATTTATTTTGCACCATCTAAAGGTTTTCACCATACCATGACAGATACGCGACTATCTCGCTTGAGAAGTTTATCACTGTACCCGGACGTGCATTTATTTTGCACTATCTTTCAAGAAAATCAACTACAATCCTTTACAGATACACGCCAGTTCACACCTGGAAAATCTATCAGTACAACACTTTACAACCTTACATCTTACAACATCGGTATGCAACATTTCTCACCTAAGAAGCCGATCCTATCTTCGTTATGACTCGCAGCAAATGGCCATCTCCATGGAGCAGTTGGGCTTCCATTTTCCCTGTCGTCTTGAAGTATGGGGAGGTTTGAACCAAATCGTATTCAGGAGAGCACGATCTTGAAGTACGGGGAGGTTTGAGCGGAATCATATTCAGGAGAGCACGATTCTGAATTATGAAGAAGTTCATTTACCCTTTAGTAAAAGAAGGAGCCGAATCATATTCAGGAGAGCACGATTCTGAATTATGAAGAAGTTCATTTACCCTTTAGTAAAAGAAGGAGCCGAATCATATTCAGGAGAGCACGATTCTGAATTATGAAGAAGTTCATTTACCCTTTAGTAAAAGAAGGAGCCGAATCATATTCAGGAGAGCACGATTCTGAATTATGAAAAAGTTCATTTACCCTTTAGTAAAAGAAGGAGCCGAATCATATTCAGGAGAGCACGATTCTGAATTATGAAGAAGTTCATTTACCCTTTAGTAAAAGAAGGAGCCGAATCATATTCAGGAGAGCACGATTCTGAATTATGAAGAAGTTTATTTACCCTTTAGTAAAAGAAGGAGCCGAATCATATTCAGGAGAGCACGATTCTGAAGTATGAGGAAGTTCAGTTAACCCTTTTCATATTCAGGAGAGCACGATTCTGAACTATGAAGAATTTCATTTACTCGAAAGAGCGGAATCATATTCAGGAGAGCACGATTCTGAAGTATGAGGAAGTTCAGTTAGCCCTTTTCATATTCAGGAGAGCACGATTCTGAAGTATGAAGAATTTCATTTACCCGAAGGAGCGGAATCATATTCAGGAGAGCACGATTCTGAAGTATGAGGAAGTTCAGTTAGCCCTTTTCATATTCAGGAGAGCACGATTCTAAAGTATGAAGAATTTCATTTACCCGAAAGAGCGGAATCATGTTCAGGAGAGCACGATTCTGAAGTATGAGGAAGTTCAGTTAGCCCTTTTCATATTCAGGAGAGCACGATTCTGAAGTATGAAGAATTTCATTTACCCGAAGGAGCGGAATCATATTCAGGAGAGCACGATTCTGAAGTATGAGGAAGTTCAGTTCACCCTTTTCATATTCAGGAGAGCACGATTCTGAAGTATGAAGAATTTCATTTACCCGAAAGAGCCGAATCATATTCAGGAGAGCACGATTCTGAAAGTATGAGGAAGTTCAGTTTACCCTTTTCATGTTCAGGAGAGCACGATCTTGAAGCATGAAGAAGTTTATTTATCCTTCAGTAAGAGAAGAATCAGAATCGTATTCCAGGCGCCGACCTTAAATGCGAGAAGATTTATTTATCAGATAAGCAGCAGCCTCTTTATTTAAGTGCTTATCCATTTTGGCACATAAGTCCCTTCCAACGATAAGTGACAGTTCTCCCTCGAGAAGCTTATCAGGGCATTTCCCATTAAAGTCCATTTATTTTGGCATACAGCCGGTCTTTACCCTGTATATTTGATACGGATTTCCGAAAAGTCCATTCGATCCCATCACGAAGGATAGTTTATAGAAGCTTGGATGTTATTCTTTGCTCAATGCTCCAACAGTCTGTAATCGATCTTGCAAGCCGTGTAGATCCTGTTATTATTAAACATTCCCAAATGGAGGTCATCTCATAAGTGCCCTCTCCATTTAAGAACCTTATTCCTAAAGTCCATTTATTTTGGCATACAGCCGGTCTTTACCCTGTATATTTGCTACGGAGTTCCGAAAAGTCTGTTTGATCCTGTCACGAGGGATAGTTTACAGAAGCTTGGATGTTATTCTTTGCTCAATGCTCCAACATTCTGTAATCGATCTTGCAATCATACGTGATCCAGTTTTATTTTTAGATTCCCCAGTGGAGGCCGTCTCATAGGTACCATCTCCATTTGAGAATCTCGTTTTCTAAAAAAGACAATTGGTCGTGTTCGCACTAGTTGACCATCATTTTTAGAATTCCCCAGTGTTGTACTGTGTCTCAGCGCGTCGTTTTCCCTAGTGTGTTCTTCTCGTAGCGTCTGTCCCTGTGTCGTCGTATTCGTCATCATTTTCGCATTCATCATTCCAGCATACGCATCATATCATATTCATGGCATCATCTGCATTAAGCTGTCCTCACTTTGTCCAATAGCATTGCATATCGTCGCATATAAGGGCAAAATTTTCGGTTATCTATATTTAAATCTCTCCACCACGATTCCTCGAGTCTCTGTCACTCAAATCGTCCGGTGTAGCTATTTAAATAGGGGCAACTGTAATACCCCAAATTTTACCCTTATATTTAGTCAGTCATTTCGCATAGCATCCCATATGTACATTTGCTAACCACTAACAAGTCATGGAGGTATTTGTCTTGCAGGATTGGATCCAGGGGTATTTTGGTCATTTTGCGTGGAAGACGGGCTGTTACTAAATTTTGAGGCATTTGAGGCATTTACCTATCACCAGGTCTGATTATATCAAGGCGCCAATTCGATATGGCCAGTATTAAAATTTGTCGGGCCCAACTGAATTTAAGACTTATTTTATTGCTCGTGGCTTATTTCCGGCGCACCTCCGTTTCTGTTAATAAGGCACAGTTTTACTGGGGTATTATTGGATTGTTGCTCACAGTCTTTGGTCAGTGGAATTCAATTACGAGTAATGTTATTGTTGATACTGAAACTGTTGTGATTACGGTGCACATCCGTGTTTGGTTATGAAATGGTTGGTTAGCATTTAAATTGGATTTTAATCAGATGATGAGATTAAGATTACAAATGAGACAAGTGCACGAATAAGAATATCATTCGGGAATGTTTATGGTTTATGACTATGTTAATGAATTTAAATATTTGTGGATTTATTCACAAATGTTTATAATTTTTTAACTAGAAATAAATATAAATAGATTCAAGTTTTGGGAATTTTATTTCATAAAGATCTCATTATACAAGAAGGAGGAGATTGTTTCACATTTTTGAATTACTGTACAAGGAATTACATTAACTCTAAAAATCCTAAGTCCTAAAACTTCTAAGTGTCTTCGTGATGTCCCTTGAGCTTCTCCACGAATCCCCGATTAACCTGCATATCAAAAATAGCAAAACAGAATAGAAAAATGTTAGAGTTTGTTTTCGACACTCTCAGAACAGCGTCATCATCGAGTGCCGGGAGTGGCACAACCGAAGCTGCGTCCTACCCCCCGTTACCGATCTGCGCCGTTGGCGTCAGATCAGGTAACACCTGTTCTTATCGTTACGGGACATCCGAGAGATAGAAGTGATAAAAGAAGCGGGACTGATTCGTTTTGCCGCGATTGGATTTCCAAACTGATACGAGAGTAAGGCAACATAGTCAATCTGGATTCAGACCCGGATGCCGGCAGGTCAGAGTCATTTTGTTTTCGAAGTTTCCAACACCTGAAAGTCCACGACAGCATCAGTACAAATTGATGACAGAAACTCAAAAACAAGACAGTTCATAAGCTGCCATAAGTAAATGGAAATTCAAATTGAAAATGCACAACCAAAAGCAGCATCAGTTCTACAACACATAGGTAAGTTCAAACAGAACAAGAAAAATGAAATGAAACCAAGCTGCATCAAATTGCGTCAAAAAAGTTCAGAAGAATCAAAAGTAAAAACAAGTTTCAATTTGATATCACAGCAGGTAGTCAGTTCGCAAGTCACCGAAACGTGAATGTAAAAATCTACCACATCAAGAGAATTAGATCAGAGTCCATATTACCGTTTGGAAAAACAGCATTCAAAAGGACTGTTCTTGCAACCAAACAGGATATCAAGTGAAGCTATCAAACTATACTCACGAGCGAAACCGAACCAGTTCAGAACAAACAAAACATACCAGTTCAGAAAGTGAAACAAGTGCAGAAAAAGCAAGAAATCGCAACAAGCCCAGAACTCATGTTCTGAACCACATTCCACAGAACACAACAGAAGGCAATCGCAGCGTCATCGAAGAATACAAGCGTCGAGGGCTCAGATAAACATCATCGCCGTATACCATTCTCAGCATCGTTTGACTCGACCTAAGCCTCAATATCAGCCCTCTCTGAAAGAAGAAGAGGAAAAGCTAACTGCATCAGGAAAAGAATTCATGTCAGCAAAACAAACCAATATCCAGATCGTATCAGGAAAAGAGATCAAAGAATCCATATCAGCTGGAAATCAAAACACTCAGCATCTGGAATCAATGTCAGATATCACAAATCATAATCAATCCAACTTGAAGGTGTAAGGCAAACTGTATCAGAAAATAACAGAAAACAATTTTGACATCGATATCAATTCCAAATCAGGGAGGATTAAATCGTATCAAGTGAATCAAAACGAGCCCAGAATCATATCAACAGAAATCCCAATCAAATCTTAAAAAGGGAAATAAGATTCAATCAAATCAAATAAGATCAAAGTAAAAGCGAATCACAAATCAGATATGGTATCCAAGGCCCAAAAGAGAGCCAAGTCAGAGACTATAAAAGGGGAAAGGTATCACCTCGTACAAACCCTAACGAAGTCGCGAAAGCCCCAGAGGAACGGACAAACTGCGAGCGAAAACCCTAGGCGCCGTAAACAAACGGCCACGAACTCAGACGAAGAGTGATCGTCATCATCGTTCATCACCAACCCTCAATATCGTCTGCGAACGGGTAGCTGTGAGAGATAGAACGGAGAATCGCGAAAGCCTCAGAAGGAACCCTAACGGGAAATCGCGAAAGGGAGAGATCACCAGCACCGTCCGCGAAGAACGACGGGCAATTTCCCGTTTTGGGCCTCAGCTCACGCCATCATCGGCCGATTTCATTTAAATGTAAGCAATGGGACGTTTTTCATTACGAGTTTCATGTTTTGTTTCAGGAAATAAGAAGATGCAGAGGAGCGAGAAAGAAGAAAGGCGAGAGGAAGAAGAAGAGAGCGCCGTTCGCGAATGGGGGCATGAAACCCTAGCAGCGAGTTGCTGTTAGTTGGTGTGGGTTATGAGGGTTGGGTCTGGGGTTTGATCACTCAGCCCAACCCGGTTTTTTTCTTTTTTTATTTTTTTTATTTTTTATTTAGTTAGTTATATTTTGTTAAAATTTTTAATTAAAATTGTTCTTTTTTCAAAAATAAATCAAAAAAAAAAAACTTCTTTTTCATAATAAAAAACTCTTTTAAATTAAAATAAATAACAAAAAGCTTTTTATATATATATATAATAAAAAACCTTTTCCAAATAAATAATTTAAAGGTCATTTTAAAAATATGTAAGTTAGTTTTTAGATTAAGTTTAAAATATTTTAAAGGTTAAACATTACTTTTTCTTTTATAATTTTAATTAATATCTTTTCTTTAAAAACCATAAAAAACCTTCAATATTACACTTTTTCTCCTGACTTGTCCAATTACTGTCTAATTTTGCTTATTAACAGTGTTCATCATTTGCAGCTCTTACGGCGTGTTTGGTTTATTTGAATTTCATAACTATATTGTAACTGCTTCTCATATGTAACACCGCGAATCTAATGATCGCATTTTAATTTCTGCCTTTTATTTTCTGCGTGTATGATTTTAATTTCTGTTATCATTTCTCTGCTCGTATGATTAATTTCTCACACATTCATCAATTTTTCTGCCACACTACACACATCCGAAGGTTAGGTCTAGCTTTTGGTCGCCGCGCCAATAGTCCTCAGCTTCAAACCCTTACAAACCCTAATTTCCATAAATGTCTCGCTGTGGACAAAATTACAATTTTACCCCTAGCATTAGGTCAAAGAGCCGCCGCGCTCATTTTTGGGTTTCCCGCCGCGGAATCCCTAACTTAATTTAACCCTAATTCACTTAACAATTCAACGTAGAGATCGGAGTTTCTACACTCCACGTAAGCGTGTCCTTAAGATGCGTTTATTCCCCTTGAGACCTTGACCACAGTCAAAAAGTCTCTAACCTCCCTTTTGAGGGGAACTACGATTACTCTGATTCCACTCCCGTAAGGATACGTAGGCACAAGATGCGATGTCTTGCCGAGTAAACTTAGAATTAACCCCTTAGGTCTCTTTTCTCACTTTTAATCCTTTGTACATATATCTTAAGCAAATAAATAAAGCAAAATAGTAAACATTTGAACAAAAGGTTCCTGTAGAGTACTACAGAAGTTTAGGGTGCTAATACCTTCCCTAAATTTAACCAACCCCCGAACCCTATATCTTTCCCCGCATTGTGTTTACGATGCAAAATAGGTTTTCCCTCTTTTGACCTTTTCCTTCGGATAAATCAAAGAGCGGTTGTGAATTGAATTGCGATTCAAACTCATTAATAGTTTGTGATCCTATTTCCACCGCAACACAAATCATATGTCATATGCTGGTTTAAGTTGAATTTGGATCTGCTTGCTATCTGAAATCAATTGACAACTTATTTAGAGCATGTGCAGACCTTTGATTAGCTTTAAATATGTCTGTTTTGAACCATGACTTTAAAATTGCATCTTCAAACCCTGATCTGCATTTGCCATCGTGTTTTAATCCATGTGCATTATTTTGAAAAACTCTTGTTACCATTGTGATCCTCAATAAATAAAAAAGCAGGTTATAGTCAAATTTTATTAAGTTTGATGATGATTTGGTTAAGTTTGAATGTGAATCGTTTTCATGTTGCTTGCCTTGAAGTTGTCTTGAATCTACCCAAAATATTTGGCCTTGTAAGGTCATATATTATTGGGGTGGCATGATACAATGGATGTATCTCCACCCCAGTGGTTATGCCTACGTATTCATGTGCTTTTCCTTCCTTTCCATCCTGAGTTCGATCCCTGTGGGATAACTCTTTTGGGTATTTTGATTTTTATCATTTTTTTACATTTAAACTCTTCCTTCCACTATTTTTCACATGCGCGCTTTGGTTGATGTGGTGAGGTTTTTAACCTATGATCCACAAGGCACGGGTTCAACCCTTGGTGTGGACACTGCCTTCTTTTTTAATACTAGTTCTTTCATGATTTTCTTCAAAATTTCAAATCAACATAACATTGTCATTTCTTCTCATTTTTGAGTGGTTCTTTTTTCATTGTGCTCCTAATCTTGCCTATTTTCGTATGTTAAATAAAGGATTCCTGGATTTATATTCAACCCTTGCCTGTTTTCATTGTGCTCCTAATCTTGCCTATTTTCCTGAACCATCACTCCTGTCATTCAACCTTTGAAAGGTGAGCGCTTGTGTCGAACTAGCTGAATATAGGATTGGAGAACATCAAGGAGAATGGGTGGGTTAAAACAAAACTTTGAGCCTTGTATCCTTTCTTTCAAATCGTGAGCCTGGCTAAGTTACTACCTTCAAAAGACCTAATTAAAGCATGTTTGTTTCGAAAGCATACTTCGGTAAAGATCGCATCGAAACTGACTCCTAAAAGGATTCTCCTTACCTTGTTGGTATTGATATTGACATTCAGATATGTGATTTGTTCACTATATGTCACAACTTTTTCCAGTGAACAAACTTGGATTTCAAAACTGTCATATGCATTGCATTAATATTATCTTTTTCAAAACGATTTGCTTTACTTGCGAGTAAGCACTTGACATCAAGAGAGTCTCCGCAGTGGAAGGTTTAATCGACATAAGATGCAGAACGCCCGAGTACTCCGTTGAGCAGGGCCAAGTCACATCAAATGATCATATCAAGGGGAGTCAGCCATCCGAAGATGCAATTAATCTGGGGAAATCAGGTCGAAATTCGGTAAATCTCTCGAAGTCAGAGGCGTCTTCTGCATAGATCAGCCAGTCAGGGGCAAAGTCTTCAAGGCTGGGGTAGATCACCCTAAGAGCACAGAAGCTATCCTTATCCAGAAGGCAACTTATCTGAAGCACCTCTCCGAGGTTCATGATGCTGAGGCAGTTCATATCAAACCATCAGGGTATAGAGATTTCAGATTCCCTTTCGAGGAAGATTTCCACAGAAATCCTACAGGCTGGGGCAAAATTGGAAGCAAAGAAACAGTTCCTCTCCATATCTTCAGAGCTGCTCAGAGCTATTCAAGCAGGTTCAGTCAACCTTCAAGTTCAGTACGAATGTCGGGAAGTCATGTTAACTATTCCCTGACCCTTCACCATAAACCTTGTATCCATACAAGCCGCTTTCCAACATTGTATCTGTCGCACCCTAATTTTTGACCTTGAGATCCCACCTCCTTGTGCACTTTTCTTGCATATCATCTAGGTCCATCATCTCTGTTTTGCTAACCGTTTAACAAGTTTTGTTTTTGTCTTATGGGTTTGCTGCAGGAGATTTAGATGTCGGTGAAAACTCTGTGTGTCTGCTTATTATTACTCACAAGCGTGTGCAGGTACATTGATCTCAAGTGTCGGTGATACTTGTTCCTGCCGTCAAGCATATCCGAAATCAATGGTCACTTGGAGAATTAGAGTGTCTTCCCATCAGCATTAAGCAATAGCTATTATTATGGCAAAATCGCCATGAACAAGAGGAATCTCCTTGAAGACTGTGATTGTTACATTCAAAATTCATCTTCCTCATAGATTCTTCCAAAGCGTGAATCAAGTTTGCATGGGGTGCCTACAATCAGTTTTAAAGCATATTCCAACTAATCCTAAACGATTGTGAATCACACGCCGTGACACTTTTGAGAAGTGTTCAAGATATTTCAAGAAAGCATGACCCCAAAATTCTATGACAAGATTACAAATTTGTCAAGTCTCACCGAGTTCAAAGACCCACGTTTTCCTACAAAATTGATTCCAAGATTCAAGAATTAAGCGCAAGTCTAAGCATGCGTCATGCATCCAAAAGTCAAGATCTAGTTATAGTGGCGTTTCTCATGAGATTGGAGAGATTTTAAGCTTTGATTATAAAAACACATCACTTCCAAGTTAACAAATTCAAATGCAAAACTCAAAGTTCAAATCAAATTCAAGCATTATAGTTTAAGTTGAATACAATTCAAAGGACCAATATCATATAATTCAAAATCCCCTCAAATTACAAGAGTTGAGACTTGAGAAGTGATGTGTGGCGCAAGATGTGTACACCGTTGATTTGAAAAAGAATGCCAGAGGATAAGTGTCTAAGCATTCTAACAAAGCATCTCAAGACCAAGTGATACTCATTTTGGCAAATTTGTGTTTGTGTTAATCTTCCAAATAAACACCACATTAACTGGAAGTTCGATTACGCAAGGGCCATGATTAAAATAACTACAAACAATTACAATAATTGCAAATATATAACAAGGTGCCATTTGCAAAGCCGTTCCATACTAGTTGAAATAAAATACTGGCCATGCAAGAGAAAACAAGCGGCGTAATATCGAAACCTATCCACCATACCGCAGGAGAAGAATTCGATTACAGTAACCAAGGATTGGTGGATTATTAACGTAAAAATCCAAAGTGTTTCAAGTACACCACAATTCATATTTATCCAAAAGGGATCTTTTTTTATTTACAAGATTATCTTATTCCCTATAGGTTTAATACAAGTTCATATGGCAGCATGAAGCGCTACTGGTTAACATTGAAGTTCTTCGGGAATTGGCGATAAGGAGAGCATGCGTTATGATAAGGAGGAACGGTGGCCTTCCGGAGGTAGCATGATTCATAATTACTTTTGAAGTTGCCAAGGCCATCATAATGTCTCTGAATCCATTCAAATTCCTCACCTGTGAATGACAATTGCAAGAAGACCAAGTTAGTCAACAGAAGTGATAGCAAAATCATCTTCAAGAGAGAGAATCGAAACATACCAAGCATGTTCGACTGGAAATAGAAGGCACCTTCACCATTCCGGGATCATGATCTTGACCGAGCATTCAACACCCTGTTTTTTTTAGCAGCGACAGTCGTTCGAATCTTTAGCCGCAACAGCAGTTCACTTTGGACGTCAATAACAACAACCTCAGTACAACAACATCCCCTGTTCATGGCAACACATCTACAAAACAAAGATGAAGTCAAAATATTCATTAATCACCACCCAAGTATCTGAGGCTACATACTGTCAGAGGACTTCTCGTTAGAAAGGTCGCGGCAGAAGGGTAGTTCTTCCAACATTGGCCAAAACCTCCATAGAAGTAGGGAGATACTTGCCTTCCTTTCATGTTATTCTGCTACGAAGAATCACTGTCACTAACAACTTTATAAAGATATCAAATATTCATGAATGGAAGAGGAATAAGCAAAATCAGATGGCTCGTTTCTTCTTCTTTGTGGTGGTTCTTCTTGTATATGTTACATCTTGTTATTCAGTTAAGGTTGTAGATATCAATACTATTTGTAAGAATGCTACAAACCCTTCATTCTGTTCAAATCTCCTCAATTCAAATCCCAGTGAAAGTCGAGATCTCGTTAACCTCGCACAATACACCATTGGTGTGATTCATAGCAATGTGACAAACATCATCGACGAAATCAACAACTTAATTAAGCAAAGTGTGGGTAACTTTACCGCAGAGGTACATTATAAAGCTTGTGCTGCATCTTTTGAACAGAAAGGTGGTGCCCTTGGTGTGGTTCATGATGTTCAATACTTCTTAAATAAGGGAGATCACACATTTCTGCAATATCTAATGGATTTCGTCCAAATTCAAATGTCGATATGCGTTTCAGGGAACGCGCCACGGGATCCTCCTTTTGATGACACCTCTTCCCTCCCAAAACATGTTGATGTTGCCAACAAGCTCCAAACATTCGTCGACACAATTCGAACATGTCTCCGTAACCTGCATTCACAATAAAGGATTGAATTACCATTCAAACTTAGAGTGTATCTTCCATCAACATAAACCAAAACCGGCACAATTAGCGGTCATTAACACAAGAATACAAGATTCAGGACAATGTACAAATACAACCTTCGAGATTACTTACAAGGATTTGAGCTAAGTCAGAAATAGGGTATTCGAAGAAGATTTAAAATGAGCTTGCTTCAAGGATTAATCCCTTCCAATACGGTCTAGCAGTCTTCACTCTATCACGACTCTTGGAATGGGACGCACATGTATCAGAGTACCATTTCAAACTCCTCTTCTGCAACTTGACCTGGATAAGTTGCACACAAACAACCAGCATCATTAAAAAGAAAGAATAAGCAAAGACAATTGTTACCCGCAATTGTTGCTCAAAACATCCCGAATCCCCCGTCTTCGCGGCATTCTCGAGCTTCTAAAAACGTGTGGGTTAAGATTCCACCCGAAATCAACTTGTCAAACAAGCAGGGATCCAAAGGCAGCACTGCACCCGCAGGATCTTTACCTACAAATCCAATAAGAAGACAGTTAGATTCAAAGCTTACAAATTCAGTTTTTCCTTTTCAGATTGCTTTTGGAAAGACCTCATGATGAATCATTGATATTGAAAGCTTACCGACATGATTTGAGAAGTCAATTAGCAGCAACCGACATCCAAAACACGCATCAGACGAGCAAATTTCCCTCCACAATCAACATTAGAGAGCGTTTTTCCTTCAACACATACCATCAACGAAACAACTACAGACAGGACAGAACAACATCGGTATTTTGCATAAAAGAGGAACACGTGTTAAATTTAACTTTCCTAAGCATCCGTTCGAACTTGCCAAAACAGGAATACACAAATTTGGAAGTTCATTTTCAAAAAGATAAAGCAAATTAGGCTTTCAAAACATGTCTCGACATGTTAGAGCAAGATTGGAAACACCATCATTATTCATCAATTCACAACGATCCTTGCAACCCTATATAAGAGAAAGGGATTCACATAGAAGGGGAATACACAAAAACAACAATTCACCGAAATCTACAACATCTCACAAAATCCCAAAATCAAACCCCAGGTGTGTAAATCAAAAAAGGAGAGAACTTATCTTTTGGGGCTTCGCCGGAAATCGCCTCTCCGTCCACCACGAGACCCATTCGCCATCGCCGAAAATCGTTGGAGCCAAAGGGGATGAAAACCACCATCAATCTCCATGAGTCTTCGAACCCGCGAATCACCATCGCCTTGCCGTCTCGAACCTCCGCCGTCCACGGTTCGCGGTAAACCTCCTGCTTGAGCCAAATTCATTGAAGCATTTGATTTGTTAGTTTGTGTTTCAGGTTGAACAAGTAAAACGGGTGAGGAAAATGGTAGAGGAAATTGTGAGGAAGAGACGAAAGCGAAGAAGAGAAGAACGGTGGAAATCGCGATGAAAGGGGAGATTTGGGAGCAGATCGGGGTTTAGGGTTCTCTTGGTTTTGTTTTTTTTTTTTTAATTTCTTTTGCTGTTGTAATCATGTATAACACACACACACCACACTACCGTGCACCTTCACCCTCACAACCATAGATCTCCAACGGATCTAATCTAATGATCCACACTCCGCACACCCACCGTAAACCCTATGCGCGCGTCACACCTGACCAATCTCTCCCGTTATCCTTAATCTCCCTCTTAATCTGCCCCCTTGTTAATTAACCATTCGCTTAGCTTTTAATTAATCCTAAAAACCTTTAAATCTCCCATTTAATTTAAACTAATAATTAGTTATGTTTAAGCAGTTTTTTTTCTTTTAATTAAACCAATTAATAACAATAACCTTTATTTAGGAAAACAACTATAACTAAAAAAAAATATTTTATTAATAAGAAAACTTTTTTTAAATTAATTAACTTGCACTTATTTAATAAAACCATTTTTTTATAAAACTCTTTTCTTAATAAAATTAACCTTTTATCTAAGAACAAACTTTTTATAGAGAAATAAACCATTCATGATTTTTATTTAATAAGATAAATATTGAAAACCTTTTAGATATTCAAACTTCTTTTATTCAAAATGAACCAATTCAAATTTAATTAATTCACCGACTTTTATTAAAACTAAAACAAATCAATTCACGTAATATCAATAACGTAACTTTTTTTTATCAAAATCTATTTATATCTGTTCTATTAAAAAATCTAATTTATTTTAAAGCAATTAAAACTTTTACTAAAACAAGTTCACAATAATTTTCCCTTAAAATCAATCTCCCCAAATATAATATAACTCCTAAATAATGTAAACCGAATCACATAAAATCAATTCACCTAATATAACTTTCTTAAAAATCAATTTCGCCTTAAGATCTAATGCAACTCTCGCCTAAAAATCAACTCAACTAAAATTAATCAACTCCTCATAATCAATTGTGCACGCTTCACATTCACACATTCACACACCTTAGCGCTTTCATGCGTTTGTGTATGCCTTTATTTATCTGCCTCTATTTTACCCGCAATTTACATTTATCGCATTTACTTTACCGTATTGCATCCGTCCAAAGGAAGAATCTGCGCGTAACGTAAAACTTGCGCGTATGCATCTACATTTGCATCATAATCCCCATGATCCTTGATCCCATTCAAGTCGATCTTTAAGTTAGATCCTACCCCATAGGAAGGACCTTTATCTTTTACAACATAGAAACAAACAATTCAACAATACAACTTATTCAAACACATTAGAGAATAAGATGTTAATCATCTTAAGTGGGATAAAACTTCTACCCCATAACAACATAATCAATTTTCCTACAACGTTGTGGTGGTTCAAGTCAAGTAATCTCCCTTAAAATGACAACTCATCTTTTCTCCTAAAATCAATCAATCAACTACCCTAAACCCGTAGGAACTTTTACCACACTCAAAGAACTCCTCAAACCCTTTAGGGGAACTACAAATACTCTGATTCCACTCCCGTAAGGATATGTTGGCATAAGATGCGATATCTTATCGAGTATACTTAGAAATAAACCCCTAGGTCTTTCATCCTTAAGCAGATAAACACTAGCACTAAAACAAACCTAAAACAAGAGGTTCTTGTAGAGTACTACAGAAACTTAGGATGCTAGCACCTTCCCTAAGTTTAACCAACCCCCGAACCTATAACTCTCTAGCTTGCATTTGCATTGCATTGTGGGTATTTCGATCTTTATCAATTCCTTTGGACAAATCAAAGTTCGGTTGCAAAATGAATTAAAGACTAAAACTAATCAATAGTTTGGTATCCAATTTTCACCGCGACAGTATCCAGGCAGGACATTTTTTAGCATCAGCCGTACCTGACCCCTCACAGAAAAACCAATCACCGCCAGATTTCACCTAGTCTTCCCCAGCAAAAGTCCAATTATACTTCGCACATCCAGTTATCCCCAGCGAAGTTGGCCTCTCCTCTTCAGCATTTATTTTGCTGGAGTGGTTCTTTTACATCCAGCTTTCCCCGGCAGCTCGGGCCTAGATCTGCATTTTTGCATACAGTTATCATATTTGCATCATCTTTGCATTTCATCCTCAAATGCGTAGCATTTCCATTTTATATGGAGCATTACTCCATTTTCAAACAAATGCATACGAAGCATAAGCCAGTTTTTGTTAGCCTTCCGTGGCAACCTGAATCAGCTCTTCAATCAAGATAGTGATATATCAGAAGCCTGGTTCAGTCGACTTATCTGCTTACTTTCTTTTGGGTTCTAGATCGTACGTCGGTCATGCTTTGTCCATCATCCCTCTGATGATGACATCTCCAAGCAGATTTTCTTTGTCCGTCAGCCCTCTGATGATGACATCCCCAATAGGTTTTCTTCCCGTATATCCTTAGACGATGTGATATTTTGGATATGGTTTTCTCTCCGTCTATCCTTAGATGATGCGAGATTTGGATATTGTTTTCTCTCCGTCTACCCTTAGACGACGCGAGTTTTGGATATGGTGATTCTTCCCCTCTACCCTTAGACAATGTGACTTTTGATGTTTTCTTCCCGTTTACCATTAGACGATGTGATCTTGGATATATTGTTTTTTCCCGTCTACCCTTAGACGATGTGGATTTTCAGATATGATGTTTTCTTCCCATCTACCCTTAGATGATATGACTTTGGATATTTTTCTTCCCGTCTACCATTAAACATGTGATGGTTTTCTTTCCGTCAATCCTTAGACGATGTGATATTTTGGATATGATTTTTCTCTCTGTCTACCCTTAGACGATGCGAGTTTTGGATATGGTTTTCTCTTTGTCTATCCTTAGACGATGCGAGTTTTGGATAAGATGTTCTCAACTTCGGGTTGAGCCGGCCTTCAGTTTCGATGCCTGTTTTTATTTAACAGATGCCTGACGGCGAGGTCAGATGTTCTTCTCAACTTCGGGTTGAGCCGGCCTTCGGGTTCGATGCCTGTTTTTATTTAACAGATGCCTGACGGCGAGATCAGATGTTCTTCTCAACTTCGGGTTGAGCCGGCCTTCGGGTTCTATGCCTGTTTTTATTTAACAGATGCCTGACGGTGATGTCAGGTGTTCTTCTCAACTTCGTGTTGAGCCGACCTTCGGGTTCGAAGTCTGTTTTGTTTAACAGATGCATGTATGTTAGTAGTTGTTTTTCCGACTGCGTGTCGATGCTTCTGAATTGGTAATGAGTTAGCTCATTTCCTGCAACTTTCAGATAATTTTCTCAGGTGAGCCTGATTGACAAATTCTACAGTTTACCATCCTGATCAGACTGCAAATTTTCAGGTTCTTTTGTATTCAATAAACTTCTATTTTGAATGTCTGAAAGCGGTTGTTTTTCATCCTTTCAGGTCCAAGCTGTTTGAATAGGGGCAACTGTTGTACCCCAAAATTTGACCAACCCTTTTTGTTGTTTGGCTTATGTTTCATTGCATTTTAGCATCTTGCATTTGCATAACATTGTTCTTACAGGGGATCAAGTGATTGTTTGTGTGCCATCCAAGAAGAGAGTCTTAATGGCTTCAAGCTCAAGCAAAGGCATTGGTAGAGGTCTTTAAGTGTGTGGTATCATTATGAAGTTGTCAAAGCTCCTTAAGAGGAGAGGTGTGTTATAGCTCCTTGGCTGAGAATCACCAGAGGATTTTGTCATGAGATCATGAGGTCTTATCATTGGTGTGAGCATGGGATAGAAGTTTGTTGAGTATCTTAGAGGCTATTGTGGAGTTGGAATGGTCACTCAATTCATCTGCAAAGAGCCTAGACAGAGGGCATGAAATTAGGGTTTCACATACAATCAGTCAGGACTTGTCTCTTGAAGCAAAACTTGTTTCCATGATCCTCCATATTTCCTAAGGTGTCTAGAAGTAGAAGATTGATCATCAATTTTAACCAGAAGGGCTCCAATTGGTCAGTCAATTGCAAATCAGGAGATTTGGGGGAAAAATCAATTGTGTAGTGAAAAAATCAACTCCTGACTTTTTAAGGTCAAAATCATGTTCCTCAAGTTCAATATGACCAATGGGTGAAATTTTCCACTTTTAGAAAATTAGGGTTTTAGAAACTTGCTATTTATGGAAAGTTTCATGTGTAAATCAACCACTTTCCAAGCCAATTTTCTTCATGATCAAGGTTTCAAATGAACTTTTGTCTAACATCAAACTTGTTCCTCATATTCTGAGATTTCTTTTGAATACCAATTCAACATCGTGTGGTGCTTGAAGCTCAAGTTATAATGATTCAAAGTTAGGGTTTTCAATGATCTCAAAATTAGCAAGTTTGGACAAATTTTTGGACCGATTTCCCAGCTAATTTTCATTAAGTTCTTGTTGTCAAATAGGATTCTGTCCCACATGAAAGTTGTAGATCTTGTTCCAAGCTTTCCAACCATTACTAGAAGTCTCTCATAGGATGTTTGAAGCTCAAGATATGAATGTCCAAAGTTAGGGTTTCAAGTGAACCAAAACTCATAACTTAGAATTTTTTCTAAGTTATTACAAGGCAGATTTTGTGTCATGACTTTCAAGCTCAAATTTCATGATCCTCCAAGTTGCAAATCAAAAGTTTACCCACATCAAAGTTGATCCCTGACATGCAATCTTTAATTAGAGCCCAAGTTCTAACCAAGAGGAGCTTTGTGCATTGAGATACAATAGCTCAAAAATGGTGTTTTGGATGACTTTTCAAGGCATGATTCATAGGTCATTTGGCATGTTTTTCCAATCAGCCATGCAACATTCTTGCATTGTCCAATCCATGCGCATGAAATAGAAAATAGTACACTCCAAACATTGCCGAAACAAGACCAACCAAGCATGTACCATGATGGATGGATTTTGAGTTTTCTTGCCCAAAGAAGGAAAGGACAAGCAGCCCTTGCTCTGACCATCATGAAGTCCCTCTAATTTGTCTCTCCACTCAAGCAAGACAGCCACAACTGAAAGGAGAATTCACATGGTCCATCATCCACCATTGATCTAAAAAATCATGTGATGATAACATCTGCTCTCTTGAGATTTTACCACAGTTAAACCATTAAATATGCTGTCACGCGCGGATTAAAACGAGTGTTTTTGTAAAAAAGCATGACAGGAACAGTAACTCGAAATATTGTTCTCACAAGGATTCTTATTTGAATTAATCTTCCGGTTTTACAAATGGGGGGGGGGGGGGTTAGGTTTCGAATTAAGAAAAAGCACTTAAAATAATTGATTACTGAAATAAGTGATTATAGTAACGGATCCACTGCCTCGGTTCTTACTAATCATCGACGGATAAAATTATAATTTCCCAAGCGAATCTTCTATCCTATTTGATGACAATATCAGTCAACAAGCGTGATTGATATCGTGAGAAACATGTTCCTATCGCCGGATGAAGCATACGGTAAAAGATAACGCAAATTAACAATTAAGTAGAGTTAATCTACGATTAAAATTAGGAACACAAATCAATCAAATTAAATCACACATATTGTATGATAATCGAATTAAGAAAATAATAATCACACGATATAATTGAAAGGAATCGAAATTAAATTGTAAATATCATAACAATCTCAAAGTTTGAAACGTGAGTACAATGAATCCGTCCAGAAGGGATTAGTTCTCCATGAGTTTTACAAGCGTACAATTGTTTTTGTGAATAGTGATGATGAACAATAAAACGAGGTCCCTCTGGTTAAAAAGAAAAACAAGGGATCCGGTTCATAACCCAACTAGGTCGAAAACATAACCCAGACACAAAACATGACCCAAAACTCAAATAAATTTCTAATGTTGTAACTTCAACGAATTATTCAACTATGATACATTCGGAATCAGCTTCTGGCTTCAACATGAAAGTTGTAGCCCTTTCTCTCAGCTTTCCAACGCATATTATAATGCCTTGATCCGATTTTTGTAGAATTAGTTATGAATTTTCCCGTGAAGGCTGCAATTGCTGAAAATAAAATACGAAAATTAAACAAAGGCAGAAATAAACTAGATTAAGAAAACACAACAAAATAAGAAATTAAGCAAAATAAACTATGGAAATGCATAAGTACAAACATAGAGGATTGTGCATTAATATGCACTGATCAATAAGCTAAAGGATAAACCCTAGATGAGCCTCATTTGTATGGTATATCAGAACTTGTCATTTCTTGATTCTCTTTGGTTTTTCCTTCGAAACTCACTCCATATTGAGCCATTCAACAAGTTTCTTCTCAAACCATCATCACCACAACATCCTCTATCATCTACTTGCAAAAAACACTAACTGTGAGCACATTGATCCTCCACTTCTCAAACTTATTTGAAAGGTTTAAGGAGCTTTCAAGGCTATTAAAGCCTAACTCAAGTTTCTACAAGTGCCAAGGAATTGTTCTGCAGCTTTTGGTGGAGTTTCAGCACGCATAGAAGAAGCAGTGGACATGCTCCACTAGGTACTTTCTCAAACTTTTTCCCATCACTTTAGGCACATTCTAGGGACATACTGAGTACATATGAAGTCATACTTATGTAGGCATTGTTTGCATATTGTCTTGGCTGAGTTTCATGGAGTTTTCATTTTTGCTATCTCAAGTGTTTTCCTTCGAAACACCATTGAAATGACATTTTTTTATTAAAAATAAGCTTGGATTTGGAAACCTCGTGAGGTTTTGAGTGGAGAGGTGTCTTTCTTTTTCATTTTTGGGTATGGTTGACCTTGCTCCGGTCGTCTTCTCCGGCGAGAGGTTCTGGCGTCTGATGGTCAGGGATGGGTGACCTGGCCTTTGGCGCCACCATTTAAATTCAAATGTTGTGTGTTGTCTTATTTTCATTTGCCAGCGCGTGTGAATCAGCTGCCACGTCAATTAATGAATTGACACCGTGGCTTCAGACTTGGGTAATGGGCTTAGCATATTGTTATTCACACCCCACAATTCTGGGCCCAGAGCGCGTATTACATTGATTTCAGTTCAAGCTGTCAATTACTTCCACACCCTCCTTGTTTATTTCTCTTTTTTATTTCGTTTTAGTTCTAGTTTGTGTTTTATTTATTTTAAAATAGTTCTAATTTTCATAAAAATCTCAATAAATTCTTTCTTAACAAATTAACATGTTATTTAGTTTTTCCATATTTTTATTTTATTTTTCAATTAATTTTATTATTTTATTTGAATTTTACAAAGACAAGGGTTTTATGGTTTACTCTAATTTTGAGCATGTTCATTTGGACTCTAAATTTTATCCCCTATGACCATGGCTTCTCCCTCACTTAGGGGAGGGAATGAGGCTCCTTTTAGGGTGGTTTTGGTCCATGTTTGATCAATTTTTATTTGGCTTTGATTTTCTTTTTATTGAGCTTTGACATGTACTCGATAAGGTGGAACGTCATTCCTTCTTGGATTTATTTGATGGTGCCTTGAGTTGATTTTGCTCATGAGGTTTTGTATGTTTTTTTTAGATTGATCAAGCTTGCTTTGACATTTTATTTGAGATTTATTGGTCATGTCTTCTATTTTTCATAGTTGCCTCAAGTTCAAGTCTTCTTTTGACATATGATCATGAGTGATCCCATATGAAACTTTTGAGCTTTGTTGATTCATTTTAATATACTTGATGTGCTGTTTCATTTTGTCATAGGTCTTTTGAGTTTGTAACTTGTGTCACAAGTCACCTTTGAATCATGCTTCTCCACTTGTCTTAAGTGTTGAGATTGTGTTAGGACTTTGGTTTCTTCACTTCATATGATCACACTTGTGCTTTGCCTCTTATTTTGTGTTTGAATTTGGATCATTTCCATTGTGATTCACTTCTGCCCCATGGGGTTTAGACACTTGTTCATAATAATTTGATGCTTATGTTTGCATTTTGAGTTTGTCATGAACATTGATGTTGGTTTTGCATTGTTTGTTTGCCTTACTTTGCTTGAGTTTCAAAGAATTGCATGGTTGAGTTGTGCTTGTGGTGGTGGATGCCCCACACTTTTTCCTCCCTTTTTTCTTTGTGTATGAATCTTAGGATAGCATCATTCTCTCTTGATGATTTATGGTATATGGTTGTAGGAGTTTACTTCTCCCATTGCATCTCATCTTTCTTGACTTGTTTAAGTCATTCTTTTGTGTTGAGTCTCTTGTGTTGTTGAGTATTATTGCATCTTTAGTATTTGTATTTCTTCTTTGCATCTCACATCTCTTGTTTGCATTGTTCTTTGACTTGTTTAAGTCAATTTCTTTTCATTTTCCAATTCATCTGTGATTGAGTTATCTGTTGTTTACTTGGCCTTTTGCCATGATCCCCTTAGGATTCCTAGTCCATCTGTTTAAGATGGGAGTAGGAGAGACATTAGGTGTTCAATCCTTTGCATGATAACATTAGGATAGTTTCTTCCCTTTTATCCCAACTTTAGGAGCATTGTGTATGATAATATTAGGGTCCAGTTTCCCCTTAGTCTGTGTCTTTCTCTTATCATCTCCTAAACAGATTCAAAACATCTAATAAAGGATAACATGTGTTGTACGCTACGATCTTTAAGTACTTGAGGAATTATGGTTGAGGGGCCTCCTCTCAACTGTCTATAGTGTTTAGCGTATGCTCTTTAGGCGATATGCGACGCATTCGGTCTCAAGTCATAGTCTTTAGTGCAACATGAGTTACAAACTTAACTCAATTCACTTCTTGTTTAAAAAACACAAAAACAAAAACATCAAACTTTTTTATCGTTCGGGATTAATTGAAAACCATTTTCAGAAAGAGTGTGTTAACTCTTGGTTCTACCGCAAACAGGTAACGCCTAAGTCTCCAATGGTCGAGCAGCAATACACTTAACTGCTAGAATGAAGGTTTAACCCTACTCATTTAAAAAACTTGAACCAACCAGTTGTCGTGTCATCCTGAACTACGTTTGCTCTGATTTCTCATACCAGATGAGGATACGTAGGCACAAGACGACGATGTCTTGGCGAGCAACCTTCCCCTTTTGCCCATAGTTTTCCGAACTACGTTGACTCTGACTTTCCCATTGCACGAGAGAATACGTAGGCATAGAGCAGCGATGCTCTATCGAGTCTCTTTTCTTTTCTTTCTCCCTAAGAGCCTGTAGTTTAGATAGTTTTTACACCCGTAGATAGACAACAAGTGCGGATCCCGTTGAGTACAACGGACGTGAGGGGTGCTCATACCTTCCTCTTGGGTAACCGACTCTCAGACCCAAGATTTTGTTGCGATGACCTGTCTTCTCCCTTTTTCGTAGGTTTTCTCCGTTCCTTTCCCTCTCTTTGGGATAAATAACAAACGGTGATGACTCTTCTGTCCTTGCCGACCCCTCTTCGCAGCGATACGACAAGTATGTTGCTTGAACCAAAAATTATTTGCATTCAAATCTTTTCTTGTAAGCATCTAATTGATTACCTTTGTACTTTATGTTTGAAAACCATGTTACCTCTAGATGTTGTAACTTCTTTAGTACACTTTTTATATGTTCCCCCCACCTATCTAGAAGTCTTGTTAGAACTCTAGCATAATAGAATTTGTTTCATTTGTGGTTTTTACCTTGAACTTATATGCTTTCCCATGAAACTTTGAGTTTAATTTGTTATAACAATTCTTGTATGCTTACTTGTGCTTGATTGTCATCAATACATGATATTGGTCTTATGTTGTTACATGTGACATTCTTTGATCTATATGACATGCTTGCCTCAAAGTTGTTCCTTGCCATGCAATCATTAATTAGAGCTCAAGTTATAAGCAAGAGTAGCTTTGTGCATTGAGATACAATGGCTGAAAGATGGTGTTTTGGATGACTTTTCAAGGCATGATTCATAGGTCATTTGGCATGTTTTTCCAATCAGCCATGCAACATTCTTGCATTGTCCAATCCATGCGCATGAAATAGTAAATAGTACACTCCAAACATTGCCAAAACAAGACCAACCAAGCATGTACCATAATGGATGGATTTTTAATTTTCTTGCCCAAAGAAGGAAAGGACAAGCAACCCTTGCTCTGACCATCATGCAGTCTGTAATACCCCAAATTTTGCCCTAAGATTTGTCGTCGCATTTCATTGCATTTTTATTGCATTTAATCAATTACTAACAAATTTGCATAGTCGTTTGAGTTTTTGCAGGTAAATATCATATGGCATGCATTTTTTTCTAAAAAGTAAAAATGGCACAATTGGCAAGAGGACATGTGTAAGGAGTTGTGAGTGTGAGAGGTTGAGAGTTCGAATCTCACCTTTGTCACTTTTTTGTTTTTTATTATTTTTACTCTAAATTTTTCTATCTTTCATTAAAAAATAACAAAAATAGTTTTTTATTATTATTTAATTATTATTTTCGTATTTTAATTTAATTATTTTTTAAAATATTATTTTTTTCACTTTTTTCTAAATTATTCATAAAAATATCCAAAAAATCATAAAATAAAAAAATATTGAAAAAAATTTTTGTTCTTTTTATAATATTTTTGATTTTAGGAATCAATAGGATTATTAGTTTTTATTTTAAGTTTATTTTAATTATTTTAAATTATTTAAATTTTATTTTTTTTCTTAACTAATTATTTAGTTTGGGCTTTAAAATGGGCTTTAGAGACATTATTGACAATTGGGTGTTAACCCTAATTTGTTCCCTATATATACATGTGTTGCTTTGTTGAAAAGGGGGAGAATGAAAAAAACCTAAGAGGAGTGAGTGCCGTTTACCGTTATTTCTTTTTCTTCATCGTTTACCGTTATTTCTTTTCCTTCATCTATTACTGTTGTTTCTTTTTCTTCATCTTTTACCGTTATTTCTTTTTCTTCATCTATTACCGTTATTTCTTTTTCTTCATCTATTACTGTTACGTTTATATATTTATAATTTTTAAATTGTTAGAGTTTATATATATATAAGATTAATTTTTGATCGAATTATATCGATACGATGTTTGCATATTTGTGTGCATGACGCTTGACATTTGTGTTAGTTCGATCTGGTTGCGATGATTGCATTTTTGCGTGAGCAATAATACTGTTTTTTTGCTTAATTTCTTTTTCTTTGCGATAAATTTTGTTTCGTCCGATTTAGATCTGGTTGCGCTGAGCGCATTTCTGCGTTAGCAACATTGTTGGGTTATTTGGCACATTTAAAATTTATTATTGCTTTATTATTATTATTATTATTAGTATTATTATTATCATTATTTATTATTATTATTATTATTAGTATTATTATTATTATCATTATTTATTATTATTGTCATTATTTATTATTATTATCATTATTATTATTATTATTACTATTATTATTATTGTTATCATTAATTTATTAAAACTTGTTATAATATAAAAATCTCTTTTTTAAAATAAATAACTTTATCATCTTTTCCAAATTAATATGAAAACCTATTATTTTTAAGAAAAACTTTTTTTTAGATAAATTTAAAATAATAACTAAAATCTTTTTTAAAATAATAACTAGAACCGTTTTTTAAAAAATATATAATAATAACATTAAACCTTTTTTTTAAAAATAAAACCTTTTTGTTAGATAATTAAATTAAGACTATTTTTGAAAAGATTTTTTTAATAATATTAAAACCTCTTTTTTAACTTAAATCAAAAGTTTTTTTATATATCACAAATAAACAACAAAGAATATCTATAACTTTCGCACTTTCGTTTCATAACTCGTCTGATTACTGTCTGACTCTGTCTACTAACGTTGTGTATTCAATGTGCAGCTTGTTACGTTGCTATTAGCTATTTTAATGTGTTTTTCAATTCAAGTTGTATTATAATTGTATCTGTTTCTCATTTGTAACTTCGCGAACAAATTATTGCGTTTACCTTTCCGCACTTTAATTTCTGCTGTTTGTATGGTTTAAATTCTCGCATTTGCATCGTTAATTTGTCCCATTGCATTCCTCCGAAGGATTAGGTCTAGCCGTTTGGCCGCCGCGCCAATAGTCCTCAAAACTTCAAACCCTTACAAACCCTAACTTTTCACGAATGTCTCGCCGTGGACAAAAATTACAAAACTACCCCTAGCTTTAGGTCAAAGAGTCGCCGCACTCATTTTAGGGTTTCCCGCCGCGGAATCCCTAACCTAACCCTAATTCACTTAACAATTTACAACGTAGATATTGGAGTTTCTATACTCCGCGTAAGCGTGTCCCTAAGATACGTTTATTCCCCATTGAAACCTTGGCCACAGTCAAGACGTTTCTAACCTCCCTTTTGAGGGGAACTACAGTTACTCTGATTCCATTCCCGTAAGGATATGTAGGCACAAGATGCGATGTCTTGCCGAGTAAACTTAGAATTAACCCCTAGGTCTTTTTTAATTTTCAATCCTTTGTATATACCCTAAAGCAAAATAATTAATGAAATAAATAAAAAAAAATAAACAAAAGGTTCCCGTAGAGTACTACGGAAGTTTAGGGTGCTAATACCTTCCCTAAATTTAACCAACCCTCGAACCTTAGATCTCTCCCTTTTAGGTTTTTCCTTTCTTTAACCTTTCCTTCGGATAAATCAAAGACCGGTTGTAAATGAATAAAGATTCAAGTTAATCAATAGCTTGACATCCAAATTTCACCGCAACACAGTCCCTCTAATTTGCCTTTCCACTTAAGCAAGACAACCACAATTGAAAGAAGAATTCGCATGGTCCATCATCCACCATTTATCTCAAAAATCATGTGATGATAACATCTGCTGTCTTGATATTTTACCACAGTTAAACCATTAAATATGTTTTTTACTTCGTATATAAGTGATCCGCTGTCACGCGCGGCTCAAAACAAGTGTTTTTGTAAAAATGCAGTACAGCGACAGTAACTCGAAATATTGTTCTCACAAGGATTCTTATTTGAATTAATCTTCCAATTTTACAAATGGGGGGGGGGGGTTTAGGTTTCGAATTAAGAAAAATCACTTAAAATAATTGATTACTGAAATAAGTGATTATAGTAACGGATCCACTGCCTCGGTTCTTACTAATCATCGACGGATAAAATCATAATTTCCCAAGCGAATATTCTATCCTATTTGATGACAATATCAGTTAACAAGCGTGATTGATATCGTGAGAAACATGTTCCTATCGCCGGATATAGCATACGGTAAAAGATAGCGCAAATTAACAATTAAGCAGAGTTAATCTACGATTAAAATTAGGAACACAGATCAATCAAATTAAATCACACATATTGTATGATAATCGAATTAAGAAAATAATAATCACACGATATAATTGAAAGGAATCGAAATTAAATTGTAAATATCATAACAATCTCAAAGTTTGAAACATGAGTACAATGAATCCGTCCAGAAGGGATTAGTTCTCCATGAGTTTTACAAGCGTACAATTGTTTTCGTGAATAGTGAGGATGAACAGTAAAACGAGGTCCCTCTGGTTAAAAAGAAAAACAAGGGATCCGGTTGATAACCCAACTGGGTCGAAAACATAACCCAGGCCCAAAACATGACCAAAAACTCAAATAAATTTCTAATGTTGTAACTTCAACGAATTATTCAACTATACTACATTCTGAATCAGCTTTTGGCTTCAACATGAAAGTTGTAGCTCTTTCTCTCAGCTTTCCAACACATATTATAATGCCTCAATCCGATTTTTGTAGAATTAGTTATGAATTTTCCCGTGAAGGCTGCAATTGCTGAAAATAAAATACGAAAATTAAATAAAGGCAGAAATAAACTAGATTAAGAAAACACAACAAAATAAGAAATTAAGCAAAATAAACTATGGAAATGCATAAGTACAAACATAGAGGATTATGCATTAATATGCACTGATCAATAAGCTAAAATATAAACCCTAGATGAGCCTCATTTGTATGGTATATTAGAACTTGTCATTTCTTGATTCTCTTTGGTTTTTCCTTCGAAACTCACTCCATATTGAGCCATTCAACAAGTTTCTTCTCAAACCATCATCACCACAACATCCTCTATCATCTTCTTGCAAAAAACACTAACTGTGAGCACATTGATCCTCCACTGCTCAAACTTATTTGAAAGGTTTAAGGAGCTTTCAAGGCTATTAAAGCCTAACTCAAGTTTCTACAAGTGCCAATGATTTGTTCTGCAGCTTTTGGTGGAGTTTCAGCATGCATAGAAGAAGCAGTGGACATGCTCCACTAGGTACTTTCTCAAACTTTTCCCATCACTTTAGGCACATTCTAGGGACATACTGAGTACATCTGAAGTCCTACTTATGTAGGCATTGTTTGCATATTATCTTGGCTGAGTTTCATGGAGTTTTCATTTTTGCTATCTCAAGTGTTTTCCTTCGAAACACCATTGAAATGACATTTTTTGTTAAAAATAAGCTTGGATTTGGAAACCTCGTGAGATTTTGAGTGGAGAGGTGTCTTTCTTTTTCATTTTTGGGTATGGTTGACCTTGCTCCGGTCGCCTCTCGCCGGAGAAGACGACCGGAACTAGGGTTTTGGCGTCTGATGGTCAGGGATAACCTGGCCTTTGGCGCCACCATTTAAATTCTAATGTTGTGTGTTGTCTTATTTTCATTTGCCAGCGCGTGTGAATCAGCTGCCACGTCAATTAATGAATTGACACCGTGGCTTCAGACTTGGGTAATGGGCTTAGCATATTGTTATTCACACCCCACAATTCTGGGCCCAGAGCGCGTATTACATTGATTTTAGTTCAAGTTGTCAATTACTTCCACACCCCTCCTTGTTTATTTCTCTTTTTTATTTCGTTTTAGTTCTAGTTTGTGTTTTATTTATTTTAAAATAGTTCTAATTTTCATAAAAATCTCAAAAAATATTTTCTTAACAGATTAACGTGTTATTTATTTTTTCCATATTTTTATTTTATTTTTCATTTAATTTAATTATTTTATTTGAATTTTACAAAGACAAGGGTTTTATGGTTTACCCTAATTTTGAGCATGTTCATTTGGACTTTAAATTGTATCCCCTATGACCATGGCTTCTCCCTCACTTAGGTGAGGGATTGAGGCTCCTTTTAGGGTGGTTTTGGTCCACGTTTGATCAATTTTTATTTGGCTTTGATTTCCTTTTTATTGAGCCTTGACATGTACTTGATAAGGTGGAACGTCATTCCTTCTTGAATTTATTTGATGGTGCCTTGAGTTGATTATGCTCATGAGGTTTTGTATGCTGTTTTTAGATTGATCAAGCTTGCTTTGACATTTTATTTGAGATTTATTGGTCATGTCTTCTATTTTTCATAGTTACCTCAAGTTTAAGTCTTGTTTTGACATGCTTTCACAAACTAGTTTGACCTAAACTTTGGGATATGATCATGAGTGATCCCATATGAAACTTTTGAGCTTTGTTGATTCATTTTAATATACTTCATATGTTGTTTCATTTTGTCATAGGTCTTTTGAGTTTGTAACTTGTGTCACAAGTCACCTTTGAATCATGTTTCTCCACTTGTCTTAAGTGTTGAGATTGTGTTAGGACTTTGGTTTCTTCACTTCAGATGATCATACTTGTGCTTTGCCTCTTGTTTTGTGTTTGAATTTGGATCATTTCCATTGTGATTCACTTCTTCCCCATGGGTTTTAGACACTTGTTCATAATAATTTGATGCTTATGTTTTCATTTTGAGTTTGTCATGAACATCGATGTTGGTTTTGCATTGTTTGTTTGCCTTACTTTGCTTGAGTTTCAAAGAATTGCATGGTTGAGATGTGCTTGTGGTGGTGGCTGCCCCACACTTTTTCCTCCCTTTTTTCTTTGTGTATGCATCTTAAGATAGCATCATTCTCTCTTGATGATTTATGGTATATGGTTGTAGGAGTTTACTTCTCCCATTGCATCTCATCCTTCTTGACTTGTTTAAGTCATTCTTTTGTGTTGAGTTTCTTGTGTTGTTGAGTCTTATTGCATCTTTAGTATTTGCATTTCTTCTTTGCATCTAACATCTCTTGCTTGCATTGTTCTTTGACTTGTTTAAGTCAATTTCTTTTCATTTTCCAATTCATCTGTGATTGAGTTATCTGTTGTTTACTTGGCCTTTTGCCATGATCCCCTTAGGATTCCTAGTCCCTCTGTTTAAGATGGGAGTAGGAGAGACATTAAGTGTTCAATCCTTTGCATGATAACATTAGGATAGTTTCTTCCCTTTTATCCCAACTTTAGGAGCATTGTGTATGATAATATTAGGGTCCAGTTTCCCTTAGTCTATGTCTTTCTCTTATCATCACCTAAATAGATTCAAAACATCTAATAAAGGATAACATGTGTTGTACGCTACGATCCTTAAGTACTTGAGGAATTATGGTTGGGGGGCCTCCTCTCAACTGTCTAGAGTGTTTAGCGTATGCCCTTTGGGCGATATGCAACGCATTTGCTCTCAAGTCATAGTCTTTAGTGCAACATGAGTTACAAACTTAACTCAATTCACTTCTTGTTTAAAAAACACAAAAACAAAAACATCAAAATTTTTTATCCTTCGGGATTAATTGAAAACCATTTTCAGAAAGACTGTGTTAACTCTTGGTTCTTCCGCAAATAGGTAACGCCTAAGTCTCCAATGGTCGAGCAGCAATACACCTAACTGCTAGAATGAAGGTTTAACCCTACTTAGTTAAAACACTTGAACCAACCAGTGGTCGTGTCATCCCGAACCACGTTTGCTCTGATTTTTCATACTAGATGAGGATACATAGGCACAAGACGATGATGTCTTGGCGAGCAACCTTCCCCCCTTCACCCGTAGTTTTCCAAACTACGTTGACTCCGACTTTCCCATTGCACGAGAGAATACGTAGGCATAGAGCGGCGATGCTCTATCGAGTCTCTTTTTTTTTCTTTCTCCCTAAGATCCTGTAGTTTAGATAGTTTTTACACCCGTAGATAGACAACAAGTGTGGATCCCGTTGAGTACAACGAATATGAGGGGTGCTCTTACCTTCCTCTTAGGTAACCGACTCCCGAACCCAAGATTTGGTTGCAATGACTTGTCTTCTCCCTTTTCCGTAGGTTTTCTCCCTTCCTTTCCCTCTCTTTGGGATAAATAACGAACAGTGATGACTCTTCTGTCCTTGTCGGCCCCTCTTCGCAGCGATGCGACAAGTATGTTGCTTGAACCAAAACTTATTTGCATTCAAATCTTTGCTTGTAAGCATCTAATTGATTACCTTTGTACTTTATGTTTGAAAACCATGTTACCTCTAGATGTTATAAATTCTTTAGTACACTTTTTATATGTTCCCCCCACCTATCTAGAAGTCTTGTTAGAACTCTAGCATGATAGAATTTGTTTCATTTGTGGTTTTTACCTTGAACTTATATGCTTTCCCATGAAACTTTGAGTTTGATTTATTATAACAAATCTTGTATGCTTACTTATGCTTGATTGTCATCAATACATGATATTGGTCTTATGTTGTTACGTGTGACATTCTTTGATCTATATGACATGCTTGCCTGAAAGTTGTAACTTGCTTAAATTTAAACTTGTTTGAATTACATGTTGTTGTTTATCTTGATGGTTGTCACCTCATTTCCCTTCATCTTTGTTAAGATGATTCAAATTGGTTTTACCCTCTATGATTGGTCTTGTAAGAACCTTCACCATATGCCCCCTCTAGATATTATAACATCTTTGTGCAATATTGGTTGTAACCATTTGACTTGTTTGTAATATTTACTTATTGTTGTCACATACTTGCATGTCTTTCTTGGTTGTTACCGCACTCTATATCTTCATCATGTTTGAATGAGTGCTTTTGTGCTTTTAACTTTTTTAAGTTATTCCCTAAGTGGTGGAACTTGTTAGTTCTCATCCAGTTGCCTCATCTTTTCTCATTCCAAAGGAAAGTCTCTCTATTGACCCTTGGGTCATAGATAGCTCATTACCCTCCCTTTTAACTTTGTTAAGTCACCTTGAACTATAACTTAGTTAAGTTATAACCCATAGCCATTAGACTTTTTCTTTAAGTCTAGAAGACCTACCCCTTGTTAGGAGTACTCCTCAACTAGAGCTTTAAGATAGAGTTTGTCAACTCTATGTAAGAATCATGGTGATGATTACTTACTCCCCCTTTGACTTTTGTAAAATTCATTTACTTTAAGTGTACAACTTAGAATAGAGAGTTTTGTTAAACTCTACACAAGTATTGGTATGTTTGTTCTCCTTTGAACCTTGATCATAATCAAGTGTTCATCTATCCCTAGTGAGGCAAACTACGATTGCTCTGATTTTATCCTAGTTAGGATACGTAGGCAGAGGATGTGATATCTTTGCGAGCAAACTTAGAAACTATCCTTAGGTCTTTATTTTACCCAAACCCTAATTCCAATCCATAGCAAACATTTAGCAAGTATAGCATACAAGCAAACAAAAGGTTCCTGTAGAGTACTACAGATGTTTAGGATGTGAAATACCTACCCTAGGCATAACCAACCCCTGATCCCTGAATCTCTTAGCGTTGTTGTTACATCGCGCAAAAGGTCTTTCTTTCTTTAACCTTTCCTTTGGATAAATCAAATTCCGGTTTTGAATTTAATGAATTAAGATTCAAGTTAAACAATAGCTTGGTATCACGATTCTCACCGCAACAACATTTATGGATAATTTTAACATTCGTTATTCGATAGATTATTTGATTTGTGGTTTCCAAACCTCTTTATGATCCTTTTAAGTATCATCAACATTATTGGTTTTGTTAATGGTGAAGTCTTTTTATATAAGAGCAGTGTCTTATTTTATTTGAGGAATCGATGTTTAATGTTGTTCATGTAATGTATTAACCTCAAACATTATTAAGGCTTTACTTTCTATATTTTCTTCACTTCATATGATATCTTCTTATGACATGCTTAGTATTCTTTTCTGGGGAAATTGTGAAATTTGGCTTTTAATTATATCCTCAATGAGAGAATTGATCATGTCAACTTAGTAGAATTTTAGTTTCACTCCAGTAAGCTTCATCTTTATGAGAATATTCAACTTGACTACCTCATAGTACATTTTTAGAGCATGTGTACCCTCTTCCGAGTTAATTTTAGTGAAAGTGAGAAAAAAAATACAAGAAATTGGAGTTTGAATTGTGTTGACCGATTAAAATTTTTAAAATGTTTTGATTGAAGTTGAAGTCAATCACAAATGTCGGAAGATGAAGAGATCAGGGAAGCGATATTAGGATATAGGTTATCCATATTCACTCCTTTATATATCTTATTGAATGGTCTTCATCCCTAAGTAAAAAGACGCCGAGATCTTAAGTTATTGTAGCAGGCTATTTTTTGTCAATATCTTTTGTAGCGTTGCACCTTCTATTTCGCCTTTTTTTCATGATTAAGTTATTCAATTTGTATCTTTTGTACTATTTCTGTGATGTTTTTTTATTTGAATATTTAAGAGGGAAAACAACTAAGTTTATTCTTTCTAAGATTATGCTTTGCCTGCGAAGCTGAGGACTTCAGTAACACTTTAACCCCACTTGGCCTTTTTAGGATGTAGTGCAGAAATTGTTAGGGAGTAGTCCCTCAATAGTTGTCACGCAATGCTACACTCAGACGAGTTTATCTTGAGAATATTGTTGACTCACGTAAGTAGTTGCATTAGTTGGCAATATCCGAAGGATTTACTATGATTCTAGGAACTTTAATAGAACCTGTTCGGCAGGTACAAAATAACTCATAGCACAAATCCTTGGGGATGGGTATACCTTTTGACTCCATGTTTTGACCTTGAGCCTAGGGAGCCTTGTGTGTGCATGTGCATTGTATTTGTGAATACTTGCATTCGTGTTGTGTGTGCATCATCTCATCATCTCATCATATCATTTCATGTTGCGACCGGTTTTGTAAAACTTAGTTAATCGTTTTGTGCAAAATCCTAGATATATCATTGATATTGGAACAAGAAACACCAAGAGATACATTTTCAAGAAGCCTGATACATCCGAGTTGTGAAAGCTAGGGACTATGGTGTCAAAAGAATTTGGAAAGAAATATGGAAAGATTTTGAGCCTAGTCAGGACAGGGATGGAAGATGGAATCCTCAATACTTTGGTTCAGTTATATGATCCACTGTATCATTATTTTGCCTTTCCCAACTATCAGTTGGTGCCAACTTTGGAAGAGTATGCCTATTATGTGGGAGTTCCTGTGAAGGATCAGAAACCGTACAGTGGATTGGAAAGCTTGCCTTCGCCGAAAGAAATAGAAGATGCTATTCACCTTGAAGCATATAAAATTAAAGTTGAATGTGCGACCAAAAAAGGAGTAGTAGGTTTCCATTCAAATTTCTTAGTCAAGAAAGCTGCCTATTGTTGTACCCCAAAATTTGACCAACCTTTTCTTGTACTTGGCTTATGTTTCATTTCATTTTAGAATTTTGCATTTGCATAACATTAATCTTAACAGGGGATCAAGAGGTTTGTTGTGCCATTCAAGAGCAGAGTCTCCTTGGTTTCAAGCTCAAGCAAGGGAATTTGTGCAAGCCATCAGGGTTTCATCACCATGAAAGTGTCAGAGTTCCTTGAAAGGAAGGGTTGGTGTGTGGATTTTATCTCCTATCTTGAGGATCATAAAGGGCCATCAGAGACCAATGAGGTCATTACCTTGGATAAGATATGGTGTAAAAGCTCATTGATTACCTTAAGGTTCATTGTGGAGTTTGTATAGTCATTCAATTAATCTGCAAAGGGCACAGACAAAGGATATGGAACTAGGGTTTCATCTGGTCAACCCAAGAGTCAACTGTGGACTTGAGAGGGTTTACAACTTGGTTCTAAGTCACATAAGTCATGGGAAGTCATCTTAAAACATCTAGGATATCATGATAAGATCAAATCAAGAGGATTCAAGAGTTCAAAGAGTTACTAAATTAAGGTTTCAGATGATTTCAGTGTAAAATCCCATTCTTTAGTACCTAACTTCAAGGACATTTTCCCTTATGATGCAAGCTCAATATTGTAACACCCTTCTAAACCCCACGGATAATATATGAATAATCAGAGTAAATTTCCATGCATTTACAAAAGGGCATTACACATAACTTTCAAAATATCAAAACCACCTGTCATGCTCATTACTATTTCAATATAAAATTATGCTTTACAAAACTTCACTTTGCATGTAGCAGCGGATTCAATTATACCACAATTTTCATAAAAGAAACATTTGTTTTTATCACATAAAACAACATCACTTAGGCACTAAGGCCAACATCATAATACTCCAATGGATATAAACACGTTTATAGAGTACATAATGGTAATAATCTTAAACACAACCGAAGCGATCCCAGTGTTACATGACCAGAGCATGACTCGACCCAACATAATTAAATCACTAAACGGCTACACCAAAAGCGACCTCGTAACTACGAGCAATACTACTCCTTGATACCTGCACGATGTCATGTAGGACATCATTCCAGCAGAAGGGTGAGAAATATTATCATAATAACAATGCATATAATCATGTATAAATGCACAAGTACAAAATACATATATTCCATATTTTCTCACCACAATTTCATAATTCACTCATATACATCACAATGTACATATATATAATCTAAGCATATCACCATGCATATTTTTACTATCCCAAAAATCTACATAAACATACACAATATGTTTAATCACTATACTTCACATAAACATCTATAATTATGTTTATCTCACCAATTCATGATCATACTCATTTCATATAAACATTTACGTTTATGTTTAATCACCAATTCACAATTACACATTCACAACTTCCAATTACACAAGTCATGCACATATGCATATTCCACAATTCTCATCATACTTCATCATAACTCATCATATACTTCACAAAGCATATATATACAAACAAATATGGACAATCATTAAACATATCCAAAATTCTCAATTCCACAAATCCTGTATATACACCTATGCATAACTTTATACAACAATCATATATTCATTCCATGAGACTCAATGCAACTCAATGCAACTCATGCCATGTGGTACCAACACTTGTTATCACTTTTCGGTTTTTACACTTAAACCGGGTCCGTTCCCTAGACCGATAACAACAAAAGCCCGTTCCCTAAGCTTTCAAACCCCGCTCTAGGTTTGGGACAAGTCACTAGCCTCCACGAAACTAGCAAATATTGCCTCTTGACTAAATGATGCATATGCAATCAACAACAAAATGCACTTAAGACCGATCACACGTCTTAATCCCATGCATTCACATAATTCCTCCCTTCAAGAATTAAACAAGATTGCACACACAACATATCATATAATCAAGTATTCATACTTTTCATCAACATATTTGTCAAACAATGTACGCATATCTTACAATATGCTCTCATGCATTAATTCACAATAATCGGATACAACAAATATGCATTCATAATTCAACCTCATTACCTTTTCAAACAATGCACACATATTCACAATATATTCTCATGCATTCTTCACATACAAACAATACGCATATATTTGTCAAAAGACTATATTTCATAATCGATTCCACCATCTAGGATTCACGCCATACGGCTACCCACAGCATATCATATCACAACATGCACAAGCTATACGTTATATAACAAAAGTATTCTGCACAATAACACATCAATCACACACATTCGCGACGGTAAAATCAACACAACAATATGTTTTCAATTTTATGCTATAATTGAACCAGGTACAGGCCTCAAAGCCATTTTTTCTAGAAATATAACCTCGTTAACTTACCAACGCTTTGAACAGGGGTCAAAACCGACTTACGGTTCAAGAGTTATGAATTTTTGAAGTTTTCCGAAAAACCAGAATTTTGCCTAAACACGGCTACGGATTTTGCATTTTCGCCCGAAAATCCGACCGATTCAATTCTTTTTTTCGAAACAAACACATACTCATACTCACCTAACATATAGCAGTGAATTAGAACCATTAAACACGATTTCTACGACGTCCGATTTTCACTCAAATCTCAAACCCTCAATTATCCAAAAATGTCAAAACTCACAAACTCAACCAAATTCAATCAAACGAAATCCAATAATCACGGCTAAACATTACCCGACTAAACTATGCAATTTATTTTGAATTCTAACCGTTCAAAACTCGATTCTACCGATTAAACCATTTATGCCCTAGAAATGGAAAATAGAGAAAACTACCCACAAATCCAACACAACTCATACATAATCATACACATTGATCAAATAATAATGTTTCTCACCCTTACCTTGATTGGATTGAAGCTTGAAGTTGATTCTTGATGATTTCTCCAAGTTTCTCTCTTCTCTTCTCTTTTCCCCTCTTTCTCTATTCTTTCTCTCTTTCTCTTATGTTTCTATCTCTTTTCTTTTCTCTCCAATTTCCCTTATATATCCTTCTATTTTCTTTCCATCATAATTCTTCTCTCAAAAATATCTATCAATTCATTTCTCACAAAATATCTCATCTTATCATTAATTAGAGAATATCTAATAAATCCACATTATTCTACCAAGTAGAATAAATTAATTAAATCCATTAACTCATTTAAATAAATTCAATAATTTATTTAAATCAGATAAATCACATAAACCAATTAATTAGCACAATTAATCACTTATTGAAAAATTGGGTTGTTACAAATATCATTTTCATGAAAACATCATACTTGTTAGGCATGTTCCAACCTTTCTTTTCAGTAGCAGAACTCATCCATTGAGTTTTTACATCTCAAGTTATGATGCCAACAAGTTAGGGTCCTCAGATGAAGAGAATTTTGGTCAACTTAAAGTCAACCCACTTCCAAGGCATTTTTAACCTAAAATAAAGTTTCTCCTCAACTTCAAGTGAACATGAAAGTTGTTCCTCATGGTCTTAGCTTTCCGAAAAGTCATAGAAGTCCTTTTTTTCATTTGTACATCTCAAGTTATGGATCTAATAAGACAAGGGTATTTTTGGAAAGTCCATTATAGGTCATCTTTGTCAGATATCATTTTCATGCAATTATGGACCTCAAATGCAATTCCAACAAACACGAAACTTGTGCCTAATGGTCTTAACTCCACATTAAACTCTAAATTCATGAAGATTGGTGGATTATATGGCCATGTGAACCATTTTAAGGTGGAAAATATGACTTTTGGTTATGACTTGAATGCCTTACATTACAAGTCATATTTTGCTTCATTTTTTATTTATTCCATACCATTACATGACCAATAAGAGATTTACCACATTTGTGCCAACATGAAGAGCTTTAATGTTCCATATTTTCAAATTTCTTACTCAAAAAGTAATGAATTCAAACTTGGTACATGGAATGTTTACAAACCAAAGACAATCCCTTTCATTGCTACACCATATGTTTGCTATTTTACTGACCCAAAATGATGTGTATGTGGCCAACTCGTGCGTGTGCATGGAAAGTAATTTTCTTGCCAAAATTTGAAATCATTTGAAATAACCATTATGGGCCTGCATGGAGTCATCAAGGCCCTCATATATAAGTTCAAAAGCTTGCCCTAATCATCAGGATAGAGGGTTGCTGCGTGAGAGAGTTGATACATTTCAAAAATTCTCCAAAATTTTCCATCTTCGATTCAACTATTTCTGGGTGAATTTCTCCAAAGTGTTGCTTGAATCTTCTTCATCAGACCTTGAGGAGCGAATTAGAAGCTTGAGAGTGAAGCTTGAAAGCTTTAGAAGAGCCAACAGAGCTGCTCCGCTCAGTAAGTAGCTTCACTTTGTTTCTCTCATTCTAGGCATGTAATAGGTTCATGGTGGATTGCATCTGAAGCCATATGTGTTATAGGCAATGTTTGTTGTATTATCATGGCTGTTTGATAGGATTTTCAGTTGACATTTTGAAATTCATGCCTTCGATTCTCTTGATTCAGGAACCTTTTTCAAAATCCATGGTTAGATTTGGAATCCTTGTGAGCTCAACTTTCCATTGATATAAGATTTGTGCATTTTTATTAGGGTTTGGTGACTGGTCTCTAGTGAGCTAGCCGGAGAAGACGACCGGAGCCCTACTCCAGCGTCCAGTCACCAGTCTGATATTTGTTGACTTGTCTCATTCGCTTGACCCAGGCCACGCGTGCAGTTGACCATGATTGGACTTAATGAAACGGTGCGTTTCATTAAGTTTGAAGGCTGGGTTTTGTTTGGGCCTCAGTTGATATTCACGCCCCCCCCCCCTCTTTGTGAGCCCAGATGTGCTTTGTACATGATTCAGTTCATGTTGGTTTTTACTCTTGCACCTCCCATTGTTATTTCACTTATTTTATTTCTGTTTTCATTTTAGCTTTTTAAAAATACTTCCAACTATCAAAAATTTCCAAAAAAAATTGTTTTCTTGCATTTCAAAGTTTTATTTAATTCTCTATAATTTTTGTTTCTGATTTTATTTTATTTTGCTATTTTATTTTAATTTTGCAATTAAATGCCTTTTATGGTTCATATCTTGTTTGATCCATTTCATTTGAACCTCTAATGCAAGTCCCCTATGATCAATGCTTTTTCGCCATTTAGAGGATGAATTGAAGTGTCTTTGAGGGTGAATATGGTTGATGATTGATCATTTTTTGGTTGACTTTGAGTTGATTTTTCTTGTCCCTCGATTTATGCTCGATAAGGTGGAGCACCATCAATTCTTGAATTATTTGGTGATGCCTTGAGTTGAATTTGTCCATGAGACTTTGGATTCTGTTTGTCACTTGAATTAGCTATGTTGTGTCTTTCGTTTGAGATTTATTGAACATTTTTCCTATTTTTGGTGAAGCTTGCAAAACAAGTCATCTTAGGAAGTGTTCATACAAACTAGTTTGACCTAGTTCCTTTGGGAGATGACTTTTATAGATCCCATATGCACCTTATGAGTTTTGATGCTTGTTTATAACATGGTGAAGGTGATGGTTCTTTAATTTTAGGTCATACACTTGTGTAACTTGTTTTACAAGTTACTTGGAAGTCATTGCCTTTCCACTTGGTTTTAAGTGTTGTATGGTGATTGAACCTTGCTTCTTTCATTTGCCATGAATTGGTTGATGGTTGTGCTTTTTTTTTATATTTTAGTTTGATCTTTCTTCTTATTGATATACCTCTTCCCCATGTGCTTTGATCATTATTCAAGATGATTTGGTATTCATGTTTATGCTTTGAGTTTGTCTTGAATAATGTATCACTTCTTGCACTTGTTTTGCTTGTCCCTTTTGCATGATCAATTTGGAATGTTTGGTTGAGATAATATACACGTGCTTTCTTCCCAAGCTTCTTTATCCCATCCTTTCCTTTTATCATGACTTTTGCTTTTGTTTTATGCTTAGTTTTTGTTTAAGTGATATATGTTTGAATGGTTGTAGGAGTTGTCACTTTTCCCATTTCGTCTCACTCTTCTTGACTTGTTTAAGTCAACTTGTTTTGTTGAATCTTTGTTGCATCATTTGAGTCTTACATCCCATATTTGCATCTTTACATTCCATGTTTGCATTACTTTGACTTGTTTAAGTCAGCTTCTTCTCATTCTTCATTTCATCTGTGATTGAATTATCTGTTGTTTACTTGGTTTTTGCCATGATCCCTTAGGATTCCTAGTCCCTCTGTTTAAGATGGGAGTATGAGAGACATTAGGTGTTCAATCCTTTGCATTATAAAATTAGGATATCTTCTCCCTTTTCAATCTCAACTTTAGGAGCATTTCATGATAACATTAGGGTTGATCTAGTTTCCCCTTAGAGTTTGTGTCTTCTCTTCTCATCTCATAACTTCACAAGACACCTAATAAAGGATAATAAATGTTGTACGCCACGAGCCTTAAGTACTCGAGGAATGATAGTTGGGGGGCCTCCTCTCATACTATCTAGAGTGTTTAGCGTATGCCCTTTGGGTGATATGCGACACATTTGCTTTCAAGTCATAGTCTTTAGTGCAACATGAGTTACAAACTTAACTCAATTCACTTCTTGTTTATAAAAACACAAAATAAAACATCAAACCTTTTTATCCTTCGGGATTGTTTGAAAACCATTTTCAGAAAGAGTGTGTTAAATCTTGAGGACTGTTCCATTGAGTGATAAGCCAAAACCCAGGCTTGAGGATATCCATAGAATTAGAGCGGAAAGTACTGATGGACCTGTATGTTTCAGCATGCATTAGTCCTCACGAAATTCGTATTCAGACGAGGTTTTCTTTGAAGACATCCTATCCTGTACATTAGTCGGGATGGGGTGTTGGATCTGGAAGTTGTCGACTCTGGAGACCGATCATTTGGAAGTCAGCTAAGTGAGGCCGATTCGTTAGACTATGATGCCAAACCAGAAATGGTGAACGTATCATCATTTCTCGAAAGTCTGTGACACTGACGACCGCATAGGATGCCGAACCTTATCAGAGATTAGGTTCATATCGGTAAGGGGGAGGGTTATGTAGGAAACCTTGACCTTCAACCTACCCGGTGTTCTCGTAAGTGTGAACTTTTGATCCTTGATATAGTGGGTTCCTTATATCAATGATGTGTTATTTTCTCGCCGAAGCGAAGCTCTGGTTCAACTTAGTCAGCAACACAACAATCTTGATCCTCTGTTGCATTTGAATTTTAACATTTGCATGTATCTGTGTTTCAGGTGTATATTTTCTCCTTGATTCTAGTAATATAATCCACTGTCGTTATGGAGCATGATTTGAAGAAGAGTGTGCTTTACAAGTTCCCGACATCAGAGATAGGACCTCTGCTTAAGCTAATTTCTATGGCTGATCGTAGTGTGATGGAAGATTTCAGAAAGGAGTATGGGAAAGTTCTGAGTTTTGTCTGTAAGGCCTCCAAGTTTGAGTTAGATGGCATTTACACACTGCTACAATTTTATGATCCTCAGTTGCGTTGCTTCATGTTCCCAAGATATGTTTTATTTCCAACTTTAGAAGAGTTTCCTCAACTAATAGGAATTCCTATGTTAGAAGAGGTGCCTTTTGTGCACTCTGAGAAGGGTAATTTGGTATGGAGAATTGGAACTCCTGGCTTTCCACTTCCATTCTTGATGGGTAAAGCTCAACATTTCGCTACGGAGGGATGTTGGGTGGTCTTCAACGCTATCCTAGCTTTGTGCATCTACGGGATAGTCCTGTTTCCCAACTTACCTAAATTTGTTGACTTGGATGCCTTCTATATCTTCGCTTCTAAGAATCATGTGCCAACCCTTTTAGGTGATGTTTATCATTCAATCCACTACAAGAATGAGAACAGACAAGGACAGAACATCTCTTGTTGCGCTCCATTGCTAAACAGATGGTTTATTTCACATCTGCCTAAGTCTGGACCTTTTGCTGATATTGCAAACATTGTTGATTGGCCGGAAAGACTTATGGGTTTAAGTTCGGAGAATATTGTATGGTTTAACAGATACCTTTTGGGTATGGAGATTGTTCACAACTGTGGAGATTTCCACAATGTTCCTTTGATTGGGAGGAAGGGTGGCATTAATTATAACCCTGTTCTTGCTGTCAGACAGTTTGGCTATGCTCTAAATGAACCTCCAAGGGAAGAGGAAATACAAGAATCTCTGTATTTCACGGTTTAGTTAACAATGAGACCTTAATCAGATTGGAAAAGGCTTGGGGTAAGATTCATCGTAAAGGAAAATCTTCTTTGGGAAAGAGTGATTGCAGAGCCTATGGACCATATGTGGAATGGATCTAGGAGAGAGCTGAGAGACTGTTGCTACCATTTCTAGTCAGGGAGCCTTTTTATCCTCTGGTAGTTGAAGAACCAACGACAATTGATATCCAAAAGTACAATCAACTGTTGGCTGAAAAGGAAGAACTACGCAGAGTAAATGAAGAGTTAGAGAAGAAGGTCATTCAGCTTAGGAGTGAGAAGAATCAAGCCACTCACCTCTCCAAGAAACAGACAGATACTCTGAACAAGATGGGCATGGAATTGACTGAAGAAATTCGCGTTATAAACGTCTTGGTTAGGATATGAGGAGCTTGGGTAATTCTCTCAAAGGGAAGAAAAAAGAGTTAGAGAAAGTACACCTGGAAATATCAAAGTTCAACGCTCAGTGGAATGCCATCTTGACTAACAACAAAGAAAGAGAAGATGGGCTTCGTCAACAGATTGACAAGTTGAAGACTCAACTTCGAATCAACGATGAAAAAGCCCCTGGAGAATCTGCATGTCAGTACGAGAGCGACTGCAAACTACGAGAAGCTCTTGCAACGTTGGAAGAGTACAAGTTGAAGGCGGGCCTGAAGAAGCCTAGACTTGAGGATGTGTTTGGGGAGGATGCTTGGGAAGACTATGTTCAAGGCTTGCAAGCTACCATCACCAGGAGAGAGTTGCTTATTCAAGGGTTAACTTCCAGACCTGATCATCCTGATACAAAGGAGTTACTAGAAGAATTCCAGACTCATTGTCATTCTTGATGTAGCTTTCTCTGTTGTTTTTCTTTGAGTTGTTGTATTCCGACCATCACCATAATTGTTGGATGAGGTCGTTGTATTTCATTGGTGATGTGCTATGTATTGACTCTGTTTCTCCTTTTTTTTATTTATGAGAGATTTTTGTGGCTTCATCTATTGGCTCCTCACTCTCCTATCATTTCCGTGGAACTAAAATCAAGGGGAAGATTTCCCTGAACCATATTTACATGCTTGCATTTCACATCATCTTTCATATTGCATTGCAGGTGTTCTAGTTTCGTTTACCTTACTTCTTTCAATGGTTTATTCAGCATTGTTTCAAGATTGAAGACCACATAATTCACCGTTATTCAACCAGGGGAAATCAACAAAAGGAAATGGATCAAATTCAGCTGGAACTGCAGGAGTTCAGAGATCGCATGGCGCAGTTCATGGACCTTATGAAGGGGTCGCTAACGGCCAAGAACATTTGAGAACACTTGTTCAACCTCTGATTGCTAGGGTTGATGGAAGTGGAGTTTTGCATGGCAGAACCACTGCAGTTCCTCCTCCAGCTGACAATGGCACTCCCCATACTGATGCTATCCCAACAGTTGTTATTCCTCCGGGTGGAGGTAATCAAGCTGGAATTCATATGACAGGTGCAGCGGGAGCTGCACATGGAAATGTCGATCCTCAGTGGGAGGAGGACGAACAAGATGATATTTTCTCCATGGGAGATCTGGGAGCAGGTTTGCAATCTGATGCAGACAAAAGGTTCAAATTAATAGAAGAGAAGATGAGGAACATGGAAAATCAGAATTCTCTTGGTCTGGATATGTCTAACTTGGGGCTGATCCCAGGTCTAAGGATTCTACCGAAGTTCAAGGTACCTGACTTTGGCAAGTACAAAGGGACGACCTGTCCCAGGGTACACCTTAGGTCATACTATAGAAAAATGTCTGCATACTCGGATGACGAGAAGCTGTTGATGCAATTTCAAGACAGCCTGTCTGGCCCATCTTTGGAGTGGTACATGGGTTTGGAGCCAACCAATATTAGAAGCTGGAGAGACCTGGTGGAGGCCTTCGTCCGACACTATCAATACAATAGTGATTTGGCGCCCAACCGTGTGCAGTTGAAGAATCTGTCGCTACGGAGTAATGAGGGATTTAAAGAGTGCGCCCAGAGGTGGCGCGAACTTGCTGCAAGAGTTCAACCTCTAATGATGGAGAGAGAACTCATTGATATGTTCGTAGCTATGCTACCTGGTGTGTACTATGAAAAGCTGATAGGGAATATGTCTGGTAGCTTCTCAAATTCAATCATCACTGGTGAACGAGTTAAGAATGGTATTAAACTGGAAAAGATTCAGGCGGAAGAGGGACCCTCATCTGGAGGAGGAAGGAAGAATTTTTGTAACAAGAAAAGGGAAGGACAAACGAACGTGGTTTCAGGGTACAGGAATAAAAATAGGAATAGGGCTCCACAACAACAATACCATCAGCAATAGCCACAGGTTGCGAGTATTGCTATTCCCGCTGTACAACCTCAACAACAACAACAACGTCCATAACAACAGCAGAATTACGCACCACGACAGTTTCAAGATCGTAGAAAGACAATGAATAAACAGTTTGACGCACCACCCATGTCATATTCACAACTCTTACAACATTTTTTGCAGCTTCAGTTGGTTCAAAAGAGGAAGTTAGCACGTCTGACCGACGCGCTACCCCCAGGGTATGACGCAAACGCCAGATGTGACTTTCACTCAGGTGCCCCTGGTCATCATATAGACAACTGTAAAGCTTTCAAACATAAGGTGCAGGACCTTATTGATAGAAAAGAAATCAATTTTACAAATGACGTGCCTAATGTTGTTAAAAACCCTATGCCCAACCACGGAGCGGCCGGTGTCAATGCCATTGTTGAAGAAGAGAATCTGAATTTAGTGACTGACATTGAAGAGTTGAAAACTCCTTTGAGTTTTGTCAAGAGTAGGCTATTAAGGGGCGAAGATTTTCCGGGCTGTGGGGAAGACTGTGAAGGTTGTTTGGCTCATCCCGAGGGGTGTGAGGACTTGAATAATCATGTGCAGGATTTAATGAATGAGGGTGTGTTACAATTTGACAGAACTGTTAAAAAGAAAGGTGAGAAGGTGATTGGTCTGAGGTAGGATGAGATTGCCACAATCTCAATTCCTTTTAGAACAATTAACATATCTGCGCCGCCGAGGCCAACAACTGTTGTAATCACCAAGCAGGACTGGTGCCTTATGAAAGTACTAAAGCAATCCCGTGGGACTATGGGGCTGAGGTCTTTTGTAATGGCCAAAAACAAGAATTTAGGGGGACGTTGTCAGATAGTTCATCCGTTGATAATTTGATTGGAACCAGTGGGATGACAAGAAGTAGGAGGGTGTTTTCACCTCCGGAAGTTAATGTTGAAAGGTCAGACAAAGGGAAAGGGAAGGCTGTTGTAGAGGAAATTTCTCAACAAGGTGATAAGGATGCTTTGTTGAAAGACGCTGAGGAGTTCATGCGTCTGATTAGAAAGAGCGATTACAAAATTGTTGATCACCTACAACAAACCCCATCCAAAATATCCATTCTATCTCTACTACTGTGCTCCGAGGCACACCGGAATGCCCTTTTGAGGATTCTGAACACAGCATATGTGCCATAAGAGATTTCAGTAAACCAGCTCGAGGGAGTTGTAGCCCATGTAAATGCATGAAATGGATTGGGATTTACAGATTTGGACCTGACGCCTAAAGGAAGAAATCACAATCACACCTTGCACATTTCCATTGAGTGCAGAGGAGCTGTATTATCACATGTTTGGTGGACACTGGGTCTTCACTCAACGTGTTTCCCAAAAAGGCTTTGATGAAGCTTGACTCCCAAGGCGTGATGTGCGAGCGTCCGATGGAACGAGGACGTCTATTTTTGGTGAAGTTACTCTTCCTATACAAGTTGATCCGGAGGTTTTCGACGTTGTCTTTTATATAATGGATATCCAACCTGCATACAGTTGCTTGTTAGGCCGACCTTGGATTCACTCTGCAGGGGCAGTGACGACGACCTTACATCAGAAGTTAAAGTACATGGTTTGGGGTAACATTGTCACCGTCTGTGGTAAGGAGGACATAATGATCAGCCATTTATCCTCGTTCAAATATGTTGAAGTTGATGGGGAAATACATGAGACTCTATGTCAAGCATTCGGAAGTGTCTAAGTCAGAGAAAAGGCGCCAGTCGTAGACAGAAATCCTGAGGTTTCTATGTCTTCTTTCAAGGAAGTGCGTGCGATGGTGGAGTCAGGTTCATCTCAAGGACGGGGGTAGGTGTTGAGTATCCCCAATAAACAGGATATGTTTGGATTGGGGTATAGCCCGTCATCCTCTTCTTCATAGAACACTCCATATTACAGAGGATCAGTTCAGTTTACAAGTGGTGGAGTGATCTTCGACTGAATCACCATTGTGTCCGAGGATGGGGGTGATAGTGATTGTGATATGGACGCATGGATCCAGCCATGTGTTCCCGGCCAAAGCTTGAGCAACTGGACTATTGAAGAAGTTGTCCAAGTGAACTGTGAAGAGTTATTATCTTGTTTTCTGATTATGTGTAGCCCTAAGTTCTACCCGGAGCATAGTGGTCTCTGTTTGTAGGGCCTTACCTTGTTTATGTTTTTAACAATTGCTTTATCGTTAATCAAAAGGCGTTTTAGCATTCAAATATTGTGATCCTTGTTTTTCTTGTTTTATTTTAACAATAAAATGACAATGTGGTTTGTGTTTGGTTGCATATCATTTAAAGCATATAATCATCGTCATGCAGGTTTCACATTGCAGATGCCACCGATTCAGACTCGTCTATGACTCGGTATGACTTTGATAATCCAATTTTTCAAGCTGAAGAAGAGATTGAAGAAGACAAAGACCTGCCTTAAGAGCTCGCTAGGTTGCTGTGACAAGAAGAGAAAGTTATTCTGCCTCATCAGAAGGAGATTGAAGTTGTCAACCTGGGTACAGAGGAAGATAGAAAGGAGGTCAGAATAGGGGCTACTTTAGAGGATGATGTCAAAAAAATACTGGTAGAAATGCTCCGAGAGTATAAAGATGTCTTTGCTTGGTTATATGAAGATATGCCCGGACTTGATACAGATATTATGGTTCGTCGCTTGCCTCTTCGGGAAGAGTGTCCACCTGTGAAACAAAATCTAAGAACAACCAGACCGGACATGGCAGTTAAGATCAAAGAAGAGGTCCAGAAGTAGTTGGACGCCGAATTTCTTGCCGTGATGAATTACCCTCCGTGGGTCGCCAACATTGCGCCTGTACCGAAGAAAGATGGTAAGGTAAGGATGTGTGTAGATCACCATGACCTAAACAGAGGGAGCCCAAAAGATGATTTCCCGCTCCCCCACATTGATGTGCTTGTTGATAATACTGCTCAATATTCAGTATTTTCCTTCATGGACGGTTTCTCCGGGTATAACCAGATCAAGATGGTCCTGGAGGACATGGAGAAAACAACCTTTATCACACCGTGGGGGACTTTTTGCTATAAGACCCTTTGGATTGAAGAATGCAGGGGCAACCTATCAGCGGGCAATGGTGACTCTCTTTCATAATATGATTCATCATGAAATCGAGGTTTATATTGATGACATTATCGCGAAGTCACAAACGGAGGAAGGACATTTGGTGAATCTGTTGAAGTTGTTTGAGAGGTTAAGGAAATTGAGACTAAGGTTGAATCCGAACAAATGCACTTTTGGTGTACGGTCGGGAAAGCTATTGGGGTTTATAGTCAGTGAAAAAGGAATCTAGGTCGATCCTGCAAAAATAAAAGCTATACTGGAAATGCCTACACCGAAAATAGAGAAAGAGGTTTGTGGTTTTCTAGGTAGATTGAACTACATTGCAAGGTTCATACCTCACCTTACAGCCACCTTTGAACCATTGTTCAAGCTGTTAAAGAAAGATCGGGCGGTGGTCTGGAATGAAAATTTCCAGAGGGCATTTGAAAAAATAAAAGAATACTTGTAGGAACCTCCAATACTGATGCCTCTAGTGGCAGGAAGACCATTGATAATGTACTTGACGGTTCTTGAGAACTCTATGGGTTGTGTTCTCGGTCAACACGACGAGACAGGAAAAAAGAACATGCCATTTATTATTTGAGTAAGAAGTTCACAGATTGTGAATCCAGATACTCAATGTTAGAAAAGACGTGTTGTGCACTTGCTTGGGCCGCCAAACACCTGAGGTAGTATATGTTGAATCACATAACCATAATGATTTCGAAGATGGATCCAATTAAGTATGTGTTTGAGAAACAAGCGATGTCGAGTAGAATTGCTAGGTGGCAGATGGTTTTGACATAATACGACATTCAATACGTCTCCCAAAAGGCCATTAAAGAGAGTGTTCTATCAGAATATCTCGCAGAGCAACCAATTGATGATTATCAGCCGATGAAGTTTGAATTTCCTGATGAGGATATCGTGTTCTTGAAGATGAAAGATTGCGATGAGCCGCTACCTGATGAAGGTCCTGAGTTAGGTTCCCAATGGCAGATGATTTTTGACGGTGATGTCAACTCCTATGGCAGTGGGATTGAGGCAATCATTACGACTCCCCATGGTTCTCACATACCATTTACTGCCAGGTTAACTTTTCCTTGCACCAACAACGAAGCTGAGTATGAAGCATGTATCATGGGCATTGAAGAAGTGATTGATTTGAGAATCAAGAATCTTGATATTTATGGTGATTCAGCTCTGGTAGTCAATCAGATCAAAGGAGAGTGGGAGACTTGCCAGCCTAACTTGATTCCCTACATGAACTATGCAAGGAGGTTGTTACCTTTCTTCGACATAGTAGAATTCCATCATGTGCCAAGAGCTAAGAATCAGATGGCAAATGCCTTGGCTACATTATCCTCGATGTATAAGGTGAATTATTGGAACGACGCTCCGAGAATTTTCATCTCCTGCCTCGATAGGCCAGCGTTCGTATTTGCAATAGAGGAAGCTTCAGATGGGAAGCCGTGGTATCATGATATCAGAAACTTTCTCAAGAATCAAGAGTATCCACCTGGGGTTTCGAGCCGGGATAAGAAGACCTTGAGAAGATTCTCTGGAAACTTCTATCTGAACAAGGATGATGTACTATACCGAAGAAACTTCGACTTGGTTCTGTTGAGATGCGTGGACGAAAAAGAAGCAGGTTTGCTTATGGAAGAAGTCCACTAGGGTGCTTTTGGTACGCATGCAGGCGGACATGCAATGTCTCAGAAACTGTTGAGGGCAGGCTGCTATTGGATGACCACGGAGTCTGATTGTTTCAAGTACGCCAAGAAATGCCATAAATGCCAGATTTATGCTGATAAGATGCATGTGCCGCCAAGTCCTTTGAATGTCATGGTGTCTCCCTGGCCCTTTTCCATGTGGGAAATTGATATGATCGGTAAGATTGAACCGACCGCATCGAATGGACACCGCTTCATCTTAGTGGCAATTTATTATTTCACTAAGTGGGTTGAAGCAGCTTCTTTCGCCAACGTCACCAGACAGTTAGTGGCCTGATTCATTAAGAAGGGCATCATCTCTCGTTACGGAGTGCCCAAACGAATCATTACTGATAATGGTTCAAATTTGAATAACAAGATGATGAAGGAACTATGCCAGAGTTTCAAGATTGAACATCATAATTCTTCTCCTTATTGCCCGAAGATGAATGACGTTGTTGAGGCGGCCAACAAGAATATCAAGAAGATTATGCAGAAGATGGTTATGACCTATAAAGATTGGCACGAGATGTTTCCCTTTGCATTATATGGATGTTATACTTCAGTACGTACTTCAACTGGGGCAACTCCTTTCTCGCTAGTGTACGATATGGAAGTTGTCCTACCATTGGAAGTCGAGATTCCTTCTTTGAGAGTGTTAGTTGACGTCAAACTTGATGAGGCGGAATGGGTGAAGGCCAAATTGAATCAACTCAGCTTGATGGACGAGAAGAGATTGGCATCCATTGCATATGGTCATTTATATCAAAGCAGGATGAAGAAAGCTTTCGATCAGAAGGTGCATCCTCGAAGCTTTCAGGCAGGTAACTTAGTGTTGAAGCGGATTCTCCCTCCACAGGAAGATCACAGGGGCAAATGGACTCCCAACTATGAAGGTCCATATGGATGGCGAAGATTTCACATCCCCTGTGAACGCGGACGCAGTTAAAAAATACTTTGCTTAAAATAGACCCGCTGGAAAGAAAAAGAAAATCCAGGCAAAATGGGGCATCCCGGCGAACCATAAAAGGATGGGTTCAGGAAAAAATTAGGGATAAAAAAAAAGAAAAATTGTAAACCCGCGAAGTTGAAAACCTGAAAAGGCGACTTTGGCAAAAATGGGTATCCCGGTGAATCGAAAACCCGCAAGGGCGATTCAGGCAAAAGTTAGGGATTTGAAAGGCAAATGATTGCGGTCTGCGTATTGATCTTTTGAGAACAGTGAATTCTGGGAGGACCCATGGGTCCATTAATCAAGCCAGTCTCTTCGAAAGACGAAGCATTGTAGGAGCATCGGAGTCATGTGAGTCATAGTCGAATCGACACATGGTGGTTGTCTGTACCACATTGCTGACATTTTGTATATCTGTTGCATTTTTGTACCTTTTGCGCAACTTTCTCTTTTCAGGAGTTGCATCTGATGTAAATCTGCCTATTTACAGGCCATTTATCAATGAAGTATATATTATTCAGAAAGGTTGTGTTCTCATTTTAGCTTTTACTGTTTTGTTTGCAAAATACGTTGTCGCTTGCGCGAAAATAAGGTGTCGGCACAACAGAAGAGTCGCCACTTTTCGTTATTTATCCCTCAGAGCGGGAAAGGAAACAATCGGAAAAACCTGACGAAAAAGGGTAAGACAAGGTCACCGCAACCATTGTCTGGATTCGGGAGTCGGTTACGCAAGGGGAAGGTATTAGCACCCCTCACGTCCGTCGTACTCGACGGGATCCACGCTTGTTGTGTTTACTGGACGGGTTGGTTTTATCTATCTACCTATCAAGGCTGGTTAAAAAGAAAAGAAAAATGACTCGGCAAAGTGTCGCGCTTTATGCCTACGTATTCTCATCAGAGAACGAGAAATCAGAGTCAACGTAGTTCGGCCTACGACGGGTTATGGGGGAAGATAGCTCGCCAATACATCAGTATTGTGCCTACGTACTCTCAACAGGTATGAGAGATCAGAGCTCACGTAGTTCGGGAAACTACGGTTTATTTCCTGTCTTTTACGAAAGAAATGTTTTTTATTGTGTTTGCGATTTCAATCGCACTAGAGACTATGACCTGAGAGTGAATGCGTCGCATGTCACCCAAAGGGTACCATACTAAACATCCAGACTGTGGAAAAGAAACTCTCCCACAATCCTTTCTCATATAGCTTAAGGCTCGTAACGTACGAAAGAAATCATTCATGATTACTGTATCTTAAACTGTTTTGAGATGAGAAGAGAACAGGCCCAACTAGGAAGGAGACTATCAAGTCCTACTGTTGTCATGCCATAGATTCATCCTATGGTTGAGGTTTGAACAGGGAACTCCTAGAAGTTGTCATGCATAGGTTTCAACCTAAAGTTCTATCATCAATTCCTTATCAAAGGAAATGAGAGTCATAAGGGATCATGTCAATGATACACCAAAACAGACAAAGCATCAGCTTAACAGTAAAATGCATGCAATGCAAGTGAGGGAGGAAATGTGTGTGGGGCTTCAGCCTCCACAAGCTCATCTCAACCTCAAGCCAGAATGGATAACAGTAATCATACTGAAAGATAAAACAACATGCTATCAAGCAAAATACAGTAAACTACAATCATACAGAAAGAAATGAAATAAAATGCCATCAGGCAAACAAACCACATGGGCAAGGGAGCTGGGCTTTACCGAATACCCGCAAGCAAAGCCACACAGTAACAATACAAGCAGAGGGAGCAACTCAACCTCTAGTGCAATCATGCTCCTAGATTCTACCTATTCTAGATATGAACTTATTCTAATGCATCAAGCAAGTCAAGCAAAACACATCAATACAACAAAGAAAAAGAAAAGAAAGCAACTCCTCTCTCAACTCCAAGCTTCAGCTCTCCCAACAGCAACTCAGTCTTCAGACCTCAATCGCTCTTGACAAATATCAATTTGCTTTGCCAGGTTTCAACCCTTCAACATAAGTTTCAACTTATCTTCTCCTTTAAGCTTCAGCTCTTTGATCAATGCCACCTTCAGGCTTCACTATTAATCACAAGTATCAACTTGATCTCTTCAGGATCTCCAAGCATCAAAGTAAGTATCCACTTCCTTTGTTCTTCAAGCTTCAGCTCTCCAGAATAATCTTCAATCAGTTAGAAGTATCAACTTCCTCCTTCAGTCTTTACTTCATCTTCAGGGGTCTTCAAGTATCAACTTGTTCTTGTTGCTCTTCAAGCTTCAGCTGGAATGGCAATACTCAAGGATTCATCCTCTTCCACACTCTTCAATGAAGTCTTCACCTTTAAACTCAAGCTCTGCATCTCTCAAGGTAATCAAACCAGAGGAAATCACTTACTGGATAAGCTGGGGATATTGAACTGCTTATTGACCCCCAAAGGTGACCTTTAAGGGTTCAACATCAAAGGAATGGTTCCCTCAAAAGTTCTACTTCCTAGGTACTATCACTTATCCCTCCAAAGGAGAGAGGTGTATACCATGGAAATACTTTGAATCATATGGAGGAATGGAGGTGGAAGATACCATCCATGTTTAAGAAAGAAGTTAACTAGGTCTAAACTCTTCCTAATCCCTAACCCTAAAACAAATCAACAAAACAAAAAAGATCAAGCTCTCAAGCTCATCAATGCTCCTCAATGCTCCTACTATGCTCCTCAAAGCTACTCCAATCAATACCAAGCTCTCCAAGCCCACAAAGCAAGGCAAACAAACATACAAGCCCACAAGGGCAACACAAACAATCATCAACTACAAAAATCATCTAAAAATAGTATACTATTATACTAAAATCTAATATAATTTCTAAGGGATCCTACATACCTACCCTTAATACCCTTATATGCCCCAATACCTATCTTGACCTAGAAACCCAAAATTCTAGTGTTATTGTGGACCTATGTTAAGGATTAACCTAATTCTATACAACCTAATGTCATCTAAGCAAAAATAGTCTAAAATTCATCACTAAATTATGGAATAAATCCAGGGGGAAGCTAAAGTTTTAATCTAATTATCCTAAAAAGAATGGCCTAAAAATGTTAAGGGAACTACCTAAACAAAATTCTACAAATTCATGTATCAACATAAAAGAATATAAAAGCAATTAAAATAGAAAATATACAAAAAATACTAAAAATGCATGAAATGAAAATATTTTTATTTGATAATTTTCTAGACATGAATATGAAATGGGAGAAAAAATTCCCACTTAAAAATCATTATTTTTCCATTTATTATGATTTTTCAAAGTTTAACAAAAAATGGAAGAAAATGAAATTAAAACATGGAAGGATGTGGTGCAGATAGTAATGCAATGCAGTGTAATACGCGTATGGGCCCAGAATGGGGGGTTCAGAAAGTAACGCGCTAAGCCCAGTCATCATCAGAAAATCAATTAAAAAACTGAAAAGAAAATAGAAAAATCCACGGTGTGAAAAGAAAGCAAATGTAGTGTAAAATCCAAGTGGGCCATAACTGGGGGGTGTGGATAGTGTTCTTCACTAAAGCCCATATTAATCAGAAAAAACAAAATAGAAATTGATGAGAAAATGATAAATCCACGGTGAGAATAGCAATGACATTCAGTACAAAATTGAGTGGGCCTCTAACCAGGGGTGTGCATATCACGTTTCCACTTAAGCCCAATGCTAGCACTTTAATGAAACGACTCGTTTCATGTGTTCAGAGTCCTTCACGAATTGAAACACATCCACAGCCACACGATCCGGTTTTTAGTCAAAGTCATCATGTGATCTAATGGCCATCCACTCGTCTTCAACCTTTTGAACCTAGCTTGGAGGGAAAGACCATTGAAACAGAGCTCAAGAACACCAATTCTCTCCAATCGTGAATCCTCATATCTCCATCAAAACTCAAAGTTTAAAACCCTAACATGCTCCATTTTCCACACTGAATCCAACCATGATCTCAAATTCCATTGAATCTCACTCAAACTTGAAACCCGATAGCAACTTCAAATTATGCTTGAAAATCAAAACTCAAGATTCTTGAAATTGTTTACACTAAAATGTTCACCTCCTATCACTGATCAAATTCCACTAAAGAACTAAGATTATTACTCAATATTCAAGGAGTTCTTGGTCCATAAAGAAACGGTGTCAACAACAAAATCATCACCAATTCTCTTTAAACTTTCCAGAAAGCTTCCCCTAATGATTTCTAACCATTCTAACCTATCAAATCTAATCAATTCTACTTAAATTAAGGTGCACGAAGAAAGTTGCAAACCTGGTAAAATCGAGTGAACAGATGAAGAAATCCCTCAAACCAATGCTTCAATCTTTCCAGACATGATCAATGATGCCTGATAGAGCTTCTGTATGCAATAAAACCTCTTGAAAGTGCCTGATTCTTGGAAACCGATCTGGAGTTGCAGGTGGTGGAGCTCAATGTCAAGAACACGATCCAAGCATGAAACCTCTCTGATTTTGATTGGCACACCTTCAGAAACACATATGGAATTGAATTGCACCAAAGAAATGGATTGATTGTAAGAGAATTGATGAAACCGATTGTGACTTGCAATGGAAGATTTTTGATCTCACTCTCTCTTCTCTGCACCAACTCTCACCAACCTTGCATCTGAGCAAGTTATACATGTTATATAGAGTGGTTTAGAATCATCTAGAACCATCTAGGACCTTCCAATGAGAAAATAGAAATCTCATGTCATGACATTTTGATTTCACTTCTCACCATATGCTATCTCATGCCAAGCCTCTTGTAACCTTTGTAACTGACTTGAAATTCTCCCCATATGAGATTTATGATGTGTTACAATGCATAACTAACTTGTTTATTGAGTTTTCTTGAGTTTTGCTTTGGTGCCTTAAGATGCAAGTAAGCCATTTCCAAAGCAGCCCTAAGATCTAGGCCTCAAATCAAAATTGTGGCTGAACCATTGTTCTTAGAATGTCCGTTGGAGTCAAAATGACCTATTATATGACCTGGTTTGGATGTATAACTTGTGATTTCCAATTTTCAATTTCAACTTATTTAACTTATGCCTCCATCTTAGGCCATTTTTATCACTTTTTGATACAAGCCTTTTCAACATCTAATGACCTCCCTACTAGCCTTAAAACATCATTATAAGCAAGTTTGATGTTGAAGATTTTTCCATTTGAAACTTGGAAATGGGAGATATGGCCTTATGCTTGAAATGACCTATAACCTCCAAATGACCAAAATGCCCTTGACTTGCCAAAGCCATAGGTTGAGCTCTACAAATCCTATCAAGGACTTATAGTACTCTCTAGAAAGCTAAGAAGATGCTCTACAACATTCATGTTTACCAAGAGTTCATAGGAATCATCCTACTAGGGCAAAAGTTGGATGCAAGTTGGGTGACTTTCAAGGACCCAGATTCACATACCTCAGATGACCTGTAATTTGTCAAAGTTATAACTTGAGCTCTACAAATCCTATCAAGGACTTCTAGTACTCAAATTAAAGCTAAGAACAAGCTCTACAACATTCATGTTGTGGGGAAGATGAGATGACAATCACATCTTGAGCTAAACTGCCTTGAAGATAGGGATCAAACTAGGGGATTTTACACTGTCAAGCCTTAGAAACCCTAGCTTAAAACTTCTCAAACTCCTCAATCATGATGAGTTGGTCTAGGAATCATCCTTATAGCATCTCAATGCATCATTCCATAATCACATGGCTCTTGGATTAGGTCTCAACCCTCTCCAAATCATCAGTTGACCTAGGGTTGACCCAGTCAAACCCTAATTCCACCACTCATGGCTGAATCTTCTGAATTCTTGTACAATGACCTCTCTAGGCTTCATGATGGCTTTCAAGACATCTCACAAGCTTTCTCAAAGCTTCAAGTCCATCCTCATAGTCTCAGAATCATCTGAGGAGCTCCCACAACTCTCAAGTTATGAGACACACAACCTTGGTTTCAACCAATCTCTCTGAGGATCTCTTGAGTTCTCTGACAAAGATATCAATCTTTGAACACTTGAATAACCTTCTTGGCTAGCTTCAAAGTCTCATATAACTCTTGCTGGGTGATCATACCTCCTGATCTACTGCCCACATATCAATGAGATGCAGATGATGAATAAAATGAGCACAAGCTTGGTAAATAAATGTTGGTCAAATTTTGGGGTGCAACAGCTGCCCCTATTCAAACGGCTTGAACCTGACTGGGTGAGGAGCGAACGACTCTCAGCCAATCGAGGTGCGAGACGGTTGAATACCGATAAACCTGGAAATTTGCCAACTGTACAAGTACACGGTACTCTGGCGGGAACAAATCTTCGAACACTGAAATAATAGCTGCACGGCAACTTGCTGGAGACATACTGATCTGAACCTTGTCGTCAGTTATCCACATTAAATTCCTCTATCATTGTCATCAGACACCGGACCTTGCCGTCAGGCATTCATGAAAATAAAGCGTCTGACATCGCCGTCGGACAACCAAAACACCCAACATCGCCGCTGGAAAACTAAATCACCTGACATCGCCGCCAGAAACAAACATCCAACATTGCCGCCGGAGAATCAAACTACCCGACATCACCGTCAGACAAACATCCAACCTCGCCGCTGGAGAATCAAACTACCCGACATCACCTTCAGACAAACATTCAACCTCGCCGCTAGAGAATCAAACTACCCGACATCACCGTCAGACAAACATCCAACCTCGCCGCTGGAGAATCAAACTACCCGACATCACCGTCAGACAAACATCCAACCTCGCCGCTGGAGAATCAAATTATCTGACATCACCGTCAGACAAACATCCAACCTCGCCGCTGGAGAATCAAATTATCTGACATCACCGTTAGACAAACATCCAACCTCGCCGCTGGAGAATCAAATTATATGACATCACCGTCAGACAAACATCCAACCTCGCCGCTGGAGAATCAAATTATCTGACATCACCGTCAGACAAACATCCAACCTTGCGCTGGAGAATCAAATTATCTGACATCACCGCCAGCCCACTATAACTCTGGGAAACACCCGACATCACCGTCAGCCAAACATCCAACCTCGCCGTTGGGACAACAAAGAATCTGACATCGCCGTCAACTCTCAACATCGAGTCGATAAAAGCATCTGACCTCGCCGTCAGGGTGAAGAAATCCATTGGGAAAATATGAACTGAAGAATAGACTCTGTTGGAGAGAATAATAAGATGAACATGTTTCAATGATCTTGCTGGAGGTCTGGATACCACACACAGGTGAACGATACTCTGGTCGGTAGGAACATCTTCGACACTGAGCATAACAGTTGCACGGAAAAACCCTACTGGGGGAATTGGTCACACGGTAACCGGTAATACATAGTCGATCATGCCATCAGGCATCACGATTCCTCGGGACTCTTCAGGTCAACCATCAGGTTGATCATGCCATCAGGCATCAAAGAAAACTGTCGGGCATCAGCCGGACTTCAACCATCAGGTTGATCATGCCATCAGGCATTCAAAGAATTTGTCGGGCATCAGCCGGACTTTCAACCATCAGGTTGATCATGCCATCAGGCATTCAAAGACATCTGTTGGGCATCAGCCGGACTTCAATCATCAGGTTGATCATGCCATCAGGCATTCCGCATTACGGTCGGCGTCAGCCGGACTTCGTCAGCAAGTCGGGAGTAGAATTCTCGGTCAATCATGAGCCAACTGGGAATATCTAAACCTCTGCCATCAGGCACTCCGCATCAGCTGAGAGAACTGCTTCATTAACACGGTTAGACTTCAATCATGGAGTCTTCAAGGGAGGTTTTAACTTCGCCTTTTAGAAACCTGTTGGGGATGACGCTTCGCCGCTGGGGATTCTGGGGAACTATCAAGTAACTCCGCTCTGAGGGTCCAGAAATCATTCTGGATGAATTAACTCTGCTGAGGACTTCAAGAATCATCTTGGACAAATAACACCACCGGGGACTTCAAGAATCATCTTGAATCGATAACCAACCTGGAGATTTCAGGAATCATCCTGAGCAAGCATGTTGTTGGGGCTTTCAGGAATCATCCTGAGTAACCTTTACTGGGGACTCTAAGTATCGACTTGAGCAACCAACTCTGGTGTCTGCACTGGGGTCTTAAGAATCATCTTAAGCAACCAACTCTGGTGTCTGCACTGGGGTCTTAAGAATCATCTTAAGCAAACGGCCCTGCTGGGGAATTCAAGAATCATCTTGAACCGAAGGCTTCGCTGGAAACTTCAAGAATCATCTTGAGCAAGCGGCTTCGTTGGGGAGAATGTCGGGAATCATCCTGAGCAATCGATTCTGCGGCGGAACGCCTGCAAAACAAGAACGGTAACAACCTAGATCATGTTTATTATGCATATGCTTCGGCAATGGCGCAATGCTCCACACGGTGGAAATGCTATGCGTTTATGATAAATGCTATGCAGTCATGCAATATGATGCGATCCCGTCAGCAAAATAAATGCTGAAGGGGGAATCCTCCTGTCAAGGAGAAAGAACTACTCAGATAGAGGAATCATCCTGCTGAGGAGAACAAGGTCACGCCAATCTCAACCGGACTCCACAGGGGACACAACTTCAGTTGACTGCTGCAGGGACTCAACTTCAGTTGACTGCTGCAGGGACTCAACTTCAGTTGACTGCTGCATGGAAACGAAGCTCTACGAGAACCTGGACCTGCTAAGGGAAAGCGATGTCAATCGCGGGAATAAACTGCATGTCCTTCTCGGCTACCTCTCTGGGGATGACGCCTCTGTGGGGAAACAACTTCGGCTGTTCAACCTCCCACTGGGGAAAAAACCAATCATGGTCTGAGCAACTTCCAAGGATTTGGCTTTATTGGGGATCTGCAAACTCGACTGAGGAAGGAGAAATCGTTCTGCTTTGCTGGAGAGAGTACGACTCTGCGGGGGAATCTCAATTCCGCTGGGGAAGAAGGAATCATCTGACTTCGGGAGAGAGTACAACTCTGGTGGGGAATTTCAATTCCGCTGGAGACTTCAGTCTGGCACCATCAGTTGCTGCATACTTCGGCGTACGAATAGTTTCCTACGAAACCTGCACTTGTAACCCGGTGCTGGGGGAATGAATTCATGCTTCGGCGCCTGACTCAGCTGGGGGGATGCCGCTCCTTCAGGATGCATCAGCTTGGGGAGAAAATCTTCTCTGCCTGGGGAGACATATCAATGCTCACGATCTCGCGTTCGGACTCTGCAGGGAGAGGCTGCTGAACTCTGCTGGAGAAAGAGGAATCATCCTGCTTCGGGATGCGCACGACGCTCTGTCTGGAATATGCTATACCTGTAACAACACAAACAGACAAGATACCCTTCTCAAAGGGGCCTATCAAGGTTATTATCTCGTGACAATATTCAAGTAATTAATTGCTTCAACAATCAGTGGCCTAGGCCAGTAAGTTTATGTATGCGCATTTTATCAAAAACATCGGCGTTCTTTTTCGCAAACAAAACAGATAAATGCTAAACGGACAAACAGAATTGCTGAATAGTATACATTTTATTGATAACGAACCCCTGAATGGGTAAAAATGTTTTACAACAGATGCAAGCTCCTGGAATGAGGAAGCCGCACAAAAGGGAAACATAAATATACATCAGTATATACAAATGTCGGCAACGAGGCGTAGACGAACACCATGAGTTGATCCCTCTATGACCCACTCGACTTCGATACTTCTCCGACGCTTCAGCTTCGGAAGAGATTGATTCAGATAAACGGCCCTCAGGTCCTCCAAACCACTAAACAATGAAAGTCCACACGCGAAACGCAGTCATTTGCTTTTTCAAATCCCTAACTTTTGCGTGAACCGCCCTTTGCGGGTTTTCAGTTCACCGGGATACCCTTTTTTGCCGAAGCCGCCCAGTGTAGGTTTTCGACTCCGCGGGTGTACATTTTTTCAATTTATATCCCTAATTTTGCCCGAACCTTTTTATTCTGTTTTTGGTTCGCCGGGATGCCCCTTTTTTGCCTGGACTCTCTTTTTTTTGTCCAGCGGGTCACTTTCAAGCAAAGTATTTTTTAACTGCGTCCGCGTTCACCGGGGATGCAAAATCTTCACCATCCATCGTGGATAACAACAAAGCTCCTCCCGAGAAGACCTTGCTGATGACGTACGGACCTTCGTAATTCGGAGTCCACTTGCCCCGGTGATCGGAGTGTGGAGGAAGAATCTTCTTCAGGACGAGATCACCCGTCTGAAAGCTTCTAGGACACACCTTTTTATCATAAGCTTTCTTCATTCGGCTTTGGTACAAACGACCAAACGCAATCGACGTTAACCTCTTCTCGTCCATCAGGCTGAGTTGGTTCAGTCGGTTCGTAATCCATTCTGCCTCGTCGAGTTTCACATCAACCAAAACTCGCAAAGAAGGGATCTCCACTTCTAACGATAGGACAGCTTCCATACCGTACACCAAGGAGAAAGGAGTTGCCCCGGTTGATGTACGTACCGTCGTACGATAACCGTGCAATGCGAATGGCAGCATCTCGTGCCAGTCTTTGTAGGTCACAACCATCTTCTGAACAATCTTCTTTATGTTCTTGTTGGCTGCTTCAACGGCGCCATTCATCTTCGGCCGGTAAGGAGATGAGTTGTGGTGTTCAATCTTGAAACTCTGGCACAACTCCTTCACCATCTTGTTATTCAGATTCGAACCATTATCAGTAATGATCCGCTCGGGAATTCCGTAACGACAGATGATGTCCCTCTTTATGAATTTAGCCACCACCTGCTTGGTCACATTAGCATACGAGGCTGTCTCCACCCACTTGGTGAAGTAGTCGATAGCTACTAGAATGAAGCGATGACCGTTAGAGGCAGTGGGCTCGATCTTGCCTATCATGTCGATACCCCACATGGAGAACGACCACGGGGATGACATGACATTTAACGGGCACGGCGGCACATGAACTTTATCAGCATAAATCTGGCATTTATGACATCTCTTCGCGAATTTAAAGCAATCCGACTCCATCGTCAGCCAGTAGTATCCTGCTCTCAGGATCTTTCTCGTCATAGCATGTCCGTCGGCGTGCGTACCAAATGTGCCTTCATGGACTTCTTCCATGAGCATACTCGCCTCTTTCTCATCTACACATCTGAGTAGCACGAGATCGTGGTTTCTTTTATACAACACTCCATCAGGATTGAGATAAAAATTTCCAGACAACCTCCTCAGAGTCTTCTTATCCTGGGTTGACGCGCCCGCAGGATACTCCTTAGTCATAAGGAAGGTCTGGATGTCATGGAACCATGGCTTGCCGTCGGCGGCTTCCTCGATTGCAAAGACAAATGCAGGTCTATCAAGACGCGAAAGGACAATTCTTGGAGCCTCATTCCAAAAATTGACTTTATACATCGAAGCCAACGTGGCTAAGGCATCAGCCATTTGATTTTCTGCTCTGGGCACATGATGGAGTTCCACTTGATCAAAGAACGGAAGTAGCCTTCTGGCATAATTCATGTATGGCACCAAATTCGATTGACGAGTCTCCCACTCCCCTTTAATTTGGTTGATCACAAGCGCTGAGTCACCATATACGTCTAGGTTCTTGATTCTCAAATCAATTGCCTCTTCTAGACCCATGATGCATGCTTCGTACTCCTCCTCATTATTGGTGACTGGAAACGTCAGTCTCGCAGTAAACGGGATGTGGGATTCGTGGGGAGTCGTGATGATCACCCCGATGCCACTTCCATAGGAATTAACCGCCCCGTCGAATATCAACTTCCACTGGGATTTCCTATCTGGCCCCTCGTCGGGCAACGGCTCATCGCAATCCTTCGCTTTGAGAAACATAATATCCTCGTCAGGGAATTCAAATTTCATCGGCTGGTAATCCTCGATCGGCTGTTCGGCAAGGTAATCAGACAATACGCTTCCCTTGATGGCCTTTTGGGACACGTACTGAATATCATATTCCGTTAACACCATTTGCCATCTGGAAATCCTGCCCGAAAGGGCCTGCTTCTCGAAGACATACTTGATCGGATCCATCTTCGAAATTAGAATGGTGGTGTGATTGGGCATGTACTGTCGTAGACGTTTGGCAGCCCAGGCTAGTGCACAACACGTCTTCTCCAGCATCGAGTATCGAGATTCACAGTCAGTGAACTTTTTACTCAAGTAATAAATGGCATGCTCCTTTCTGCCCGTCTCGTCGTGCTGACCGAGAACACACCCCATACTATTCTCAAGAACTGTCAAGTACATGATTAATGGTCGTCCAGCCACTGGGGGTATCAAGATTGGAGGTTCTTGAAGATACTGCTTTATCTTGTCGAATGCCTTCTGGCAATCCTCATTCCAAGTAATAGCCTGATCTTTCTTTAAAAGTTTGAACATCGGTTCACACGTGGCCGTGAGCTGAGAGATAAACCTTGCAATGTAGTTTATTCTGCCCAGGAAACCACGAACTTCTTTTTCTGCTTTCGGCGCTGGCATTTCTTGAATGGCTTTAATCTTCACAGGATCAACCTCGATGCCTCGTTCACTCACAATAAACCCCAGTAGCTTTCCAGACCGTACTCCGAAAGTACATTTGTTAGGATTCAGCCTCAACCTGAACTTCCTAAGCCTCTCAAAAAGCTTCAATAAGTTGACCATATGCTCTTCCTCCGTTTGGGACTTCGCAATCATGTCATCAACATAGACCTCAATCTCATGATGAATCATGTCATGAAACAAAGTTACCATTGCTCGTTGGTAAGTGGCCCCTACGTTCTTCAGACCGAAGGGCATTACCTTATAGCAAAATGCTCCCCAGGGGGTGATAAACGTCGTTTTCTCCATGTCCTCCGGCGCCATCTTGATCTGATTGTAACCGGAGAAGCCATCCATGAACGAAAACACGGAGAACTGGGCTGTGTTGTCGACCAACACATCGATATAAGGCAACTGGAAATCATCTTTAGGGCTCGCCCTATTCAAATCCCGATAATCGACGCACATGCGTACCTTACCGTCCTTCTTCGGTACAGGAACTATGTTGGCGACCCACGGAGGGTAAGTGATGACCGCTAAGAAGCCAGCATCAAGCTGTTTCTGCACTTCTTCTTTGATCTTAATGGCCATATCTGGTATCGTCCTCCTAAGCTTCTGCTTGACGGGAGGGCAATCTTCTCGTAGCGGCAAGCGGTGGACCACGATGTCCGTGTCAAGTCCGGGCATATCTTCGTATGACCAAGCAAAGACGTCACTATACTCTCGAAGCATCTCGACCAATCTCTGCTTGACATCACTCTGCAATGCGGCCCCTATCCTGACATTTCTGACGAGCTCTTCAGAACCCAGGTTCACGATTTCGATCTCCTCCTCATGAGGCAGAATAACCTTTTCCTCTTGTTTCAACAAGCGGGCCAACTGTTCAAGAAGGTCTTCGTCTTCATCAATCTCTTCTTCGGCTTGATAGATCGGGCAATCGAAGTTGAAGTGAGCCGTAGAAGGTCCAGAGTCGATGTCATCTGTTATGTGGATCCTACAATAACAAGGGTTAAGTTTAAAACAAGAATATGCAGGTTAGCACAAACCCCATTGCTATTTTGCTGTTTTGCAAAACAAATATAAAACAGGAATAACAGAGATCAAAATATTTGAATACGAAGAAAACGCCTTTGATTTATTAACAAGATGCATGTACATAATCCAACAAGGCCCTGACAATAAAACCGCTATGCCCCGGGTAGAACATAGGGTTGTACAATGATTGGAAAAAGTAAATCATTACTCTTCACTTGTCATATGGATGATATCCTTGATGGTCCAATTGTTGAGGCCCTCGCCCGACTTGCTTGGCTGAATCCAAGAGTCGAGGTCACAATCGCTATCCCCGCTGTCTTCAGACACCACGTTGATGCTTTCGAAAATCACTCCGCCACTGGTAAATTGGATCGGCCCTTTACCTCGAGACGCACTGCTAGACGAAGAAGAAGCTTCAGCTCCAGGAGAATATCCCAATCCAAACTTATCCTGCTTGTTCGGTATCTCCAAAATTTGCCCCCAGCCTGGGGTAGATCCGGCTTGGACAATGGCCCGAGCTTCTTTGAACGAGGAGAGATTCATCTCTGGCTTTTCTGCGACTATAGGAGCTACGTCCTTCACTTTGACAGCTTCGAACGCTTGGCAAAGAGTTTCATGGATTTCGCCATCCATTTCAACGTACTTAAAGGATGACAATTGGCTCACCATTATGTCCTCCTCGCCGCAAACGGTTACGATGCTTCCTCCGACAACATATTTGAGATTTTGGTGCAACGTGGAGGTCACGGCACCAGCTGCATGGATCCATGGCCGACCCAAGAGACAACTGTAGGCAGGCATGATGTCCATAATATAAAAGACCGCGTTGAACGTTTCCGGACCAACTTGAATTGGCAGGGTCGCCTCCCCGAAAACGTGGCGTTTAGTTCCGTCGAATGCCTTCACAACCAGATCACTGGGTGTGCAAACCAATCCACGAGTGTCCAACTTCATTAACGCCTTCTTCGGAAGAACATTAAGCGACGAACCCGTGTCCACTAGCACGTGCGACATGATTGTGCCCCTACACTCTATCGAGATGTGCAGGGCGCTGTTGTGATTCCTCCCTTTTGGCGTCAGCTCTAAGCCTGTGAAACCTAGCCCATTCCCAGCATTTACGTGGGCTACAACCTCTTCTAGCTGATTCACCGATATCTCTTGCGGTACGTAGGCGGTGTTCAACACCTTCAGCAGCGCGTTGCGGTGTGCTTCGAACACAGCAACAAGTTGAGAATGGAAATCTTCGAGGGCGTCTGATGGAGATGGTCTACAATCTTGTAGTCGCTCTTTTTGATCAACCGCATAAACTCCTCGGCGTCTTTAACAAACAAATCTTTCTCTACCCCACACGGGACCTCTTCGACGACTTTGCTTTTCTCTTTATCGGCCGCATTAGCTCTGACCGCTTTATCTGCCACGACCTCTGGCGGTGCAAATACTCTTCCGCTGCGAGTAATACCGCTGATTCCCGCAAGATTCTCCACAGTCGACCCATACGGCTCTAGCTCCAACTTCTGTCCGTTGCAATAGACTTCAGCCCCATAATGCCACGGAACGGCGTTAGTGCTCTCGAAGGGTATCGGCCCGACTCTGGTGATAGTGATTGTAGGCGGTCTGGGCGCCGAAATAGTTATTGGCCGGCGAGGGATGGTGATGGTGGCGACTTCATTGGCCTGCTTCAGCACTACCTCTCCTGATCCACCTTCAGCCCTCCGGCTAAACTGCAGAATCCCCTCAGTCATCAGACTTTGAATTCCTTCTACCAACTGCTCGCATCCATCAGAATGTGTGGCACAGTCCATACATAGTTCTCCGCATCCCGGAAAGAACCCTCTTTTCAACAACTTAGCTTTGACGAAGCTAAGTGGCGTCTTTAGGTCTCTGACATCAGTCAACAGATCTGCGCTCTCTTCTTTGATAATTGCGTTCACTCCGCCTCCCCTATGATTCGGCATAGGATTCTTCGTGACATTAGGCACATTATCGGAGAAGTTAACGATCTTGGCATCCACCAAGTCCTGCACCTTGTGCTTGAAGGCTTTGCAGTTCTCGATTGTGTGGCCTGGTGCCCCTGAGTGGAAATCGCAAGTGGCATTGGCGTCGTACCCTGGTGGAGGTGCCCCTATCAAGGGAGCCATCGTCCTCTTCTGGACCAACTGTAGCTGAAGCAAAGTCTGCAAGAGTTGCGCGTACGACATGGGTGGTGCTTCGAAGTGACGGTTTGTCAAAGATGCTCGGTTCTGGTACTTTCTATATCCCTGTTGATTCGGTTGCTGCTGCTGTGGAGCTGCTGGGGTATTTATACTGGCTACCTGCTGCTGAGGGCCCTTGTCCTTCCTTCGAGCGTTGGTCACAGCGCTCGCTTCTCCTTCTCGTCGTTTGCCAGCATAAGGTTTCTTTCCACCTCCTCCGGCTGAGGATGACTCACCTTGAATTTTCCCGATCTTGATTCCATTCTCGACGTGCTCGCCCATGATAATGAGAGCTGAGAACGTCCCAGACATACCGCTGACTAACTTTTCATAGTAAACCCCTGGGAGGGTATCTACAAACATCTGCACGAGCTCGCGTTCAACCATCGGCGGCTGAACCCGGGCTGCCAACTCACGCCACCGCTGGGCGTACTCCTCAAATCCTTCATTATTCCTCTGCGATAGGTTCTGCAGCTGGACTCGGTTCGGGGCCAAGTCGCTGTTGTACTGGTAATGGTGCACAAACGCTTCAGCGAGATCCTTCCATGTGCGCACGCTAGTGGGCTCCAGACCCATGTACCACTCGAGGGATGGCCCAGAAAGACTGTCCTGGAAGAAGTGCATCAGCAACTTCTCGTCTTCGGAATAAGCAGACATCTTCCTGAAGTACAACCTCAGGTGGACACGAGGGCAAGTGGTGCCCTTATATTTCTCAAAGTCAGGCACCCTGAACTTAGGAGGTACTTTGAAATCAGCAATTAATCCCAACTTGGACATATCAACGCCCAAAGTATTCTGATTCTCAATATCTCTCATTTTATCTTCAAGTGCTTTGAATCTAAGCCGTGCATCAGCGTTCAGCTCTCCTTTAGCACCCTTCTGAGAGAATACATCATCTTGGTGATCCTCAAGCCATGGCTGAGGCACAAACAAATTCCCGACGCCAGCATTGCCGTTGCCCGGCCCGACATTGATATTAGCTCCCAGACTCCCATTACCGACGCCCGCCGTATTGAGTCCGATGTTGGCCATCACATTGCCATGAGCACTGCTGTTGCCCCCGGCCACGGGGACACCATTCTGTGGAGTTTCGACTGGTGGAGGAGTAGGCACGGTCCCACCGTGGAGCACGCCGTTGCTATCAACCCTGGAGATCAAAGGCTGAACCAAAGTTCTGAGCTGATCTTGCCCATTGGTGACCACCTGCATGAGCTCCATGAAGCGATCCATCCTTTCGTGGAGCTCCTGAACATCAGTTTGCACTTGATCCATGATCCTGGTCTGATTAGCTCTAGTCGGATAACGGTGAATTAGTCTCTGATCAATCCTGGAACCACCGGAAACAACCTGGGACCTGTAAACCTGTAAACACTAAAGGGTTAGGAAAAACAACAAAATGCTCGCCATGCAAATGCATGCGTGTGTCTGTGTGTTTGGGAGATTTCCCCCGATCCTAGTGCCCGAGTGCCAGTGCTGATAATAATAAGAAGAAGAAGTCCGAGTCCAATCATGGAAACATCAATCTCATATATAAAGAAAGCCTATCAAGGCAGTACATAGCATCAGCGAGTACAAGATGAATCAACAGCGTGACCTCAGCCAACAAGCCTGGTGATGGTCAGCATACAACAATGATCAAAACAAAAGGAATACAAATAGTCAAGCACGGCCACGGGCGCGATACTCTTCTAACAACTCCTTCGTCTCTGGATGATCTGGCAGAGTGAGTAACCCCTCGACAAGTAATTCCCTCTGCACAATGGTATACTGAAGTCCTTCGACCGAACTTTCCCATGCTCCTTCGCTGAAGCAATCTTCTAATTTCTGCTTCTTGGACTCAAACGTCAGCTAGCGCTCCTTCAGGTTAGCGAGAGCTTTGTTGAGCTGGCCTTCGGCGGCGTATCTGCGGGCGGTTTCCTCATCAAACCTCTTTTCACTGTCCTTCACCTGGGCTTCCAGCTTGGAGATCTGTAGCATCAGCTTATCCTCTCGCTCTTTCCTGGTGGCCAGGGAAGCCTTCCAGTGCTGGTTGAACTTGGATATCCTCCAATATGCCTCGTCCAAGTGCTGCTTCTTCGTAGCCAGTACGTCGTTGACAACCTTGAAGTCTCGACCCATGCGTTCACACTCGACTATCTGCTTAGTCAGGTCTGTACCCAGCTGGTTCACCAACTCTGTCTGCCTTTTGAAAGAATGAACGACTTCGGAGCTGAGCTAATTCCTTCTCCAGTTCTTCGTTCGCCCGCTTCAATTCATCCCGCTCAGCCAACACCTGATTATGCTGCTGAATGGGCACAGTAGTAGGCTCTTCGATCATTGGAGGGCTTTCCGGCTTGGCATGAGGAAACGGCATCCCTATAGCATCGGCCCTGACTCTGATCCAAGTCACATACGGAGGGTAGGCTTGACTGTTGCTTTTTCCCAGCAAAGGCTTCCCTCGCTTACTGATACCATTCCATGCGCGCTGAAGCTTGGACAGCAGATCCCCCTCTAGAGTACTAGTGAGGTACAAAGATTCTTGTACCTCTTCATCCTTCGGTAGAGTTCTCAAAGCATACGCGAACTGTCGAACCAGCAATGATGGATTGTAGTTTATACAGCCCTTCCTGCCTATCAAAGGCACGTTTGGAAACCCGCTGCAACTGAAGATCACCTCAGTACCCAACCTATCTCTGTCGAACCAGTCGATATCCTCTGCAGATAAACTCATCAGACGCTCGGGTCATTCAGTTGTGGTTGCAGACAGGACAAAAGGACCCCTCTTGGGCAGATGACTATCAAGCCATTTGTACAGCAAGGGTACGCAGCACGAGACATTCTTCCCCCTCCTGTTCTCGTTTTTGTAGTGGACTGAATGATAGACATCTCCTATCAAGGTAGGGACTGGATTCCCTGAAGCAAAGATATGAAACGCATCAAAGTCTACAAAATCGGGCATGTTGGGGAACAGGATGATGCCATATATGCACAGAGCCAGGATGGCATTAAACGCGACCCAACATCCGTCCTTGGCACACTGCTGAGCCTTGCCCACTAGAAACTGCAAGGAGAACCCAGGAACCTTGTTCCAACTAGTCAATACTAACTCGGAGGCGTCCAGATGAAGTGAAGGAGCTAAACCAGCCAGATCAGGCTTAGCATCCATGTGAACAAAAGGCATCTGCCTCTTGATAGGCACACCTAGCAAATCAACATACTCTTCCAGCGTAGGTGCGAGAACAAAGTCCTGAAAAGTAAAACATCTCATCGGAGGGTCGTAGAACTGCAACAGAGCGTGCAACCCATTCAACTCGAACACAGAAGGCTTATGAACCAAACTGAGCAACCTGCCGTAAGATTTTCTGAACTCATCTTTCACAGAATCATCTGCTAGAGCTATCAAACCAGACAGCTTAACCACATCGGGGGTAGGGAACTTGTAAGCCACGGTCTTCCTCAGAGAACCCATAACAATACAATAGGAGGCAAGAAATCCTGGATCGGGGAAAACGGTACCTGCAACACAGACACACGTTAATGAAATGCAAATGAGTATGCAAACTAATGCAAAATGCAATCATGCAATAGGAGGCCAAAGCAACTGCTGCTGTGGAGATTCTGTATCAACAACCACTGATAAGAAGAAAACCTCGGTGTAGGACCACAAATCTGATCTGCCAAGAACCACCATCTGATGGGACCATATACATAGGATCATAATTCTGCTCTGTCAAGAACAAATGTCTGATGATAAGGACCTCGAATGTAGAATCAAGAAATATCTGCTGATGAGGTCTTCAGACCCCAGTCAAAAATCTGCTCTATCAAGAACAAACATACATCCGCTGATAAGATCCTCAGACCCCACTCAAAAAATCTGCTCTATCAAGAACAAACAACACATCTGCTGATGAGATCTTCAGACCCCAATCAAAAATCTGCTCTATCAAGAACAAACAACATCTGCAACTGAGAAACCCTGGTACCAACAAAACTGATTCACTGTCAAGAAAACCAGGTGGTCTGAAGGTCAAGGTTTCCTGCAATAAACCCAACCCTGCTCACAGGTATGGACCTAAACTGACTCAAGTTCGGCATCCTATGCGTTCATCAGCGTCACAGACATTCAAGAGGGGTGATACGATACCCAGAAGGTGTGGCATCACCAGCTCATGAAGCGGCCTCACTCGGCTGAATCACAAATGATCGGTCCCCAGAGTCGACAATCCACCAAACCAGCAACCGTCTCAACCCAAAGGGTTGAAAGAGAAGCCAACCGGATGAACCTCGTCTGAGCGTGGATTTCATTAGACACTAGTGCCTGCAAAGCAAGCACGCGCCCACTAATTTCCACACTAAGTCTATGGTGCACTCAAGCCTGGGTCTGGCTTCTCACTCATCAGAACTCCCATCCCACAACAGCACAGATAATCATAGTATACTGAAAATAAAATGCGGGAAATAAAGTGCGAGAAGTAAAATACGATAAATAAATGCAACCTAACAAGTAAACATACAAGCGTTAGGATTGACTCTCGCAGGGAACCGTTGGAGTCCCCAGCAGAGCCGCCAGCTGCTGGGGATGACCCAGACAGCTAGGAAGAAAATCCAAGGCGAGACTCGAATAGGGAACCATCGCAAGTCCTCAGCAGAGTCGCCAGCTCTCGCTTGCGCGAAAATAAGGTGCCGGCACAACAGAAGAGTCGCCACCTTTCGTTATTTATCCCTCAGAGCGGGAAAGGAAACGATCGGAAAAACCTGACGAAAAAGGGTAAGACAAGGTCATCGCAACCATTGTCTGGATTCGGGAGTCGGTTACGCAAGGGGAAGGTATTAGCACCCCTCACGTCCGTCGTACTCGACGGGATCCACGATTGTTGTTTTTACTGGACGGGTTGGTTTTATCTATCTACCTATCAAGGCTGGTTAAAAAGAAAAGTAAAATGACTCGGCAAAGCGTCACGCTTTATGCCTACGTATTCTCATCAGAGAACGAGAAATCAGAGTCAACGTAGTTCGGCCTACGACGGGTTATGGGGGAAGATAGCTCGCCAATACATCAGTATTGTGCCTACGTACTCTCAACAGGTATGAGAGATCAGAGCTCACGTAGTTCGGGAAACTACGGTTTATTTCCTGTCTTTTATGAAAGAAATGTTTTTTATTGTGTTTGCGATTTCAATCGCACTAGAGACTATGACCTGAGAGTGAATGCGTCGCATGTCACCCAAAGGGTACCATACTAAACATCCAGACTGTGGAAAAGAAACTCTCCCATAATCCTTTCTCAGATAGCTTAAGGCTCGTAACGTACGAAAGAAATCATTCATGATTACTGTATCTTAAACTGTTTTGAGATGAGAAGAGAACAGGTCCAACTAGGAGGGAGACTATCAAGTCCTACTGTTGTCATGCCATGGATTCATCCTATGGTTAAGGTTTGAACAGGGAACTCCTAGAAGTTGTCATGCATAGGTTTCAACCTAAAGTTCTATCATCAATTCCTTATCAAAGGAAATGAGAGTCCTAAGGGATCATGTCAATGATACACCAAAACAGACAAAGCATCAGCTTAACAGTAAAATGCATGCAATGCAAGTGAGGGAGGAAATGTGTGTGGGGCTTCAGCCTCCACAAGCTCATCTCAACCTCAAGCCAGAATGGATAACAGTAATCATACTGAAAGATAAAACAACATGCTATCAAGCAAAATACAGTAAACTGCAATCATACAGAAAGAAATGAAATAAAATGCCATCAGGCAAACAAACCACATGGGCAAGGGAGCTGGGCTCTACCGAATACCCGCAAGCAAAGCCACACAGTAACAATACAAGCAGAGGGAGCAACTCAACCTCTAGTGCAATCATGCTCCTAGATTCTACCTATTCTAGATATGAACTTATTCTAATGCATCAAGCAAGTCAAGCAAAACACATCAATACAACAAAGAAAAAGAAAAGAAAGAAACTCCTCTCTCAACTCCAAGCTTCAGCTCTCCCAACAGCAACTCAGTCTTCAGACCTCAATCGCTCTTGACAAATATCAATTTTCTTTGCCAGGTTTCAACCCTTCAACATAAGTTTCAACTTATCTTCTCCTTTAAGCTTCAGCTCTTTGATCAATGCCACCTTCAGGCTTCACTATTAATCACAAGTATCAACTTGATCTCTTCAGGATCTCCAAGCATCAAAGTAAGTATCCACTTCCTTTGTTCTTCAAGCTTCAGCTCTCCAGAATAATCTTCAATCACTTAGAAGTATCAACTTCCTCCTTCAGTCTTTACTTCATCTTCAGGGGTCTTCAAGTATCAACTTGTTCTTGTTGCTCTTCAAGCTTCAGCTGGAATGGCAATACTCAAGGATTCATCCTCTTCCACACTCTTCAATGAAGTCTTCACCTTTAAACTCAAGCTCTGCATCTCTCAAGGTAATCAAACCAGAGGAAATCACTTACTGGATAAGCTGGGGATATTGAACTGCTTATTGACCACCAAAGGATACCTATAAGGGTTCAACATCAAAGGAATGGTTCCCTCAAAAGTTCTACTTCCTAGGTACTATCACTTATCCCTCCAAAGGAGAGAGGTGTATACCATGGAAAGACTTTGAATCATAGGGAGGAATGGAGGTGGAAGATACCATCCATGTTTAAGAAAGAAGTTAACTAGGTCTAAACTCTTCCTAATCCCTAACCCTAAAACAAATCAACAAAACAAAAAAGATCAAGCTCTCAAGCTCCTCAATGCTCCTCAATGCTCCTACTATGCTCCTCAAAGCTACTCCAAGCAATACCAAGCTCTCCAAGCCCACAAAGCAAGGCAAACAAACATGCAAGGCCACAAGGGCAACACAAACAATCATCAACTACAAAAATCATCTAAAAATAGTATACTATTATACTAAAACCTAATATAATTTCTAAGGGATCCTACATACCTACCCTTAATACCCTTATATTCCACAATACCTAACTTGACCTAGAAACCCAAAATTCTAGTGTTATTGTGGACCTATGTTAAGGATTAACCTAATTCTATACAACCTAATGTCATCTAAGCAAAACTAGTCTAAAATTCATCACAAAATTATGGAATAAATCCAGGGGGAAGCTAAATTCCTAATCTAATTATCCTAAAAATAATGGCCTAAAAATGTTAAGGGAACTACCTAAACAAAATTCTACAAATTCATGTATCAACATAAAAGAATATAAAAGCAATTAAAATAGAAAATATACAAAAAATACTAAAAATGCATGAAATGAAAATATTTTTATTTGATAATTTTCTAGACATGAATATAAAATGGGAGAAAAAATCCCACTTAAAAATCATTATTTTTCCATTTATTATGATTTTTCAAAGTTTAACAAAAAATGGAAGAAAATGAAATTAAAACATGGAAGGATGTGGTGCAGATAGTAATGCAATGCAGTGTAATACGCGTATGGGCCCAGAATGGGGGGTTTAGAAAGTAACGAGCTAAGCCCAGTCATCATCAGAAAATCAATTAAAAAACTGAAAAGAAAATAGAAAAATCCACGGTGTGAGAAAGCAAATGTAGTGTAAAATCCAAGTGGGCCATGACTGGGGGGTGTGGATAGTGTTCTTCACTAAAGCCCATATTAATCAGAAAAAACAAAATAGAAATTGATGAGAAAATGATAAAGCCACGGTGAGAATAGCAATGACATTCAGTACAAAATTGAGTGGGCCTCTAACCAGGGGTGTGCATATCACGTTTCCACTTAAGCCCAATGCTAGCACTTTAATGAAATGACTCGTTTCATGTGTTCAGAGTCCTTCACGAATTGAAACACATCCACAGCCACACGATCCAGTTTTTAGTCAAAGTCATCATGTGATCTAATGGACATCCACTCGTCTTCAACCTTTTGAACCTAGCTTGGAGGGAAAGACCATTGAAACAGAGCTCAAGAACACCAATTCTCTCCAATCGTGAATCCTCATATCTCCATCAAAACTCAAAGTTTAAAACCCTAACATGCTCCATTTTCCACACTGAATCCAACCATGATCTCAAATTCCATTGAATCTCACTCAAACTTGAAACCCGATAGCAACTTCAAATTATGCTTGAAAATCAAAACTCAAGATTCTTGAAATTGTTTACACTAAAATGTTCACCTCCTATCACTGATCAACTTCCACTAAAGAACTAAGATTATTACTCAAGATTCAAGGAGTTTTTGGTCCATAAAGAAACGGTGTCAACAACAAAATCATCACCAATTCTCTTTAAACTTTCCAGAAAGTTTCCCCTAATGATTTCTAACCATTCTAACCTATCAAATCTAATCAATTCTACTTAAATTAAGGTGCACGAAGAAAGTTGCAAACCTGGTAAAATCGAGTGAACAGATGAAGAAATCCCTCAAACCAATGCTTCAATCTTTCCAGACATGATCAATGATGCCTGATAGAGCTTCTATATGCAATAAAACCTCTTGAAAGTGCCTGATTCTTGGAAACCGATCTGGAGTTGCAGGTGGTGGAGCTCAATGTCAAGAACACGATCCAAGCATGAAACCTCTCTGATTTTGATTGGCACACCTTCAGAAACACATATGGAATTGAATTGCACCAAAGAAATGGATTGATTGTAAGAGAATTGATGAAACCGATTGTGACTTGCAATGGAAGATTTTTGATCTCACTCTCTCTTCTCTGCACCAACTCTCACCAACCTTGCATCTGAGCAAGTTATACATGTTATATAGAGTGGTTTAGAATCATCTAGAACCATCTAGGACCTTCCAATGAGAAAATGGAAATCTCATGTCATGACATTTTGATTTCACTTCTCACCATATGCTATCTCATGCCAAGCCTCTTGTAACCTTTGTAACTGACTTGAAATTCTCCCCATATGAGATTTATGATGTGTTACAATGCATAACTAACTTGTTTATTGAGTTTTCTTGAGTTTTGCTTTGGTGCCTTAAGATGCAAGTAAGCCATTTCCAAAGCAGCCCTAAGATCTAGGCCTCAAATTAAAATTGTGGTTGAACCATTGTTCTTAGAATGTCCTTTAGAGTCAAAATGACCTATTATATGACCTGGTTTGGATGTATAACTTGTGATTTCCAATTTTCAATTTCAACTTATTTAACTTATGTCTCCATCTTAGGCCATTTTTATCACTTTTTGATACAAGCCTTTTCAACATCTCATGACCTCCCTACTAGCCTTAAAACATCATTCTAAGCAAGTTTGATGTTGAAGATTTTTCCATTTGAAGCTTGAAAATGGGAGATATGGTCTTATGCTTGAAATGACCTATAACCTCCAAATGACCAAAATGCCCTTGACTTGCCAAAGCCATAAGTTGAGCTCTACAAATCCTATCAAGGACCCAGATTCACATACCTCAGATGACCTATAATTTGTCAAAGTTATAACTTGAACTCTACAAATCCTATCAAGGACTTCTAGTACTCAAATTAAAGCTAAGAACAAGCTCTACAACATTCATGTTGTGGGGAAGATGAGATGACAATCACATCTTGAGCTAAACTTCCTTGAAGATAGGGATCAAACTAGGGTGTTGCACCCCAAATTTGTCCTACCTTTACATAGTTTCTAGTGCCACTTTATTTTGAATGAATAAAATGACACAATTGGCAAGAGACCGTGTGTAAGGAGTTGTGAGTGTGAGAGGTTGAGAGTTTGAATCCCACCTTCTTCACTTTTTGTTTTTCTTTTATTTTTATTCTAACTTTTCTATTTTTATAAAAAAAAAATAGTTTTTTTTTATTATTTAATTATTATTTTCGTATTTTATTTAAATTATTTTTTTAAAAATATTATTTTTTCACTTTTTTCCATATTATTCATAAAAACATCAAAAAAATCATAAAATTCAAAATATTAGAAAAGATTTTATTCTTTTAAGTTTGTTTTAGTTTGTTTTTTTAGTTTTGACTAATTATTTAAGTTGGGCTTTAAAATAGGCATTAGGTTAGAGTTAACCCTAATTTGTTACCTATATAAACATGAGTTGCATTTGATAAAAGGGGAGGGAGACAAAAGAAAAAACAGCGGTCATTCTCACGATTTATCAGAAGAGGGAAGATTTTTGAAAAAACCTTCAAAGCTTCATCACCGGCGGAATCACCAACAAGCCGTAACTCGTAAGATTTCATCAATATCACATTTGGTTTCTGTTATTCTTTTTTTTTATAGGAAAAAGAGAAGATTATGGCGAAGCGAGGAATAAGAAGATGCAAGAATAGCCATGCAAAAGAAAAAGAAAAAGCTTCAAAACTTCATCAATGAGGGAGCCGCCACCGCTACGAATCCCCCTTTTATTTCCAATTTTCTTCCTCCTATTCTTTTTATTTATTTTGTTATTATTATATTGTTATTAGTATTTTATTATTGCTGTGGTATATAATTTTCATAATGCAGGTTAATGAAAACTTTTAAAATAAAAATATTTCTAATTGTTAATCTCATTAACCTAGTTTACTTAAGTTAATTAAAATATAAAAAAAAAATTAAACCATTTTTTAAGCTAAAATCATAAAATTAAAATTAAACCTTGTTTTTAAAATTAAGACTCATATTTAAAACTTAAAATTAAAAATAATTCTTAAAAATAAATTAAAAAAAAACATTTTTTAACTTTAAAAAATAAAACATTTTTTTTTGCTTTAAAATTTAAAACATTGTTTAAACATTAAAATTAAAACATTTTACAAAAATTAAAACTAACTTTTTTTCATCAAAAACCTTAAAATTAAATCATTTTTTTAATCAAATTAAAACTAATTTTTAAATAAAAACATTAAAATCAAATTAAGTTCTCCTTTTAAATGCAAAAATTAGTTCTTCCCTTTAAATAAAATTCAAAAAAATAAAGTTTTTGATTTAGCCGCTTCATTTTCGTCTAACCCTCATTAGTTTGTTCGTTGCAGCTCCTCAATATTTCATTTGTTCGTACTATTTTTTTGTTTCATGGATGTAATTTATGCGAGGCCATGATCGCAATTATTTTTATTTTTGCATTTGTTTTTGGGATTTGTAATTTACGCAAGTGATCGTCGCGATGCTTCTTTTACCGCTTTCTTTATTTTTTCGCATTTTAATTTGGTCGTACGATATTTTGTCTGTTTGCATGTTTTTACCGTTAGGATTCCTTCCGAAGGATTAGGTCTAGCCGTTTGACCGCCGAGTCAATAACCCTAACGTTTGACCATTTCAAAACCCTAATCGCCTAGGTGTCCCGCCGTGGACGAAAATACCCTTTACCCTAGCATTAGGTCAAAGAGTCGTCGTACTCTGTTTTAGGGTTTCCCGCCGTGGAATATTTAATTTAACCCTAATTTCAATTAACAATTTCAACGTAGAAATAGGAGTTTCAAGACTCCACGTAGGCGCTTCCCTATGAACGCTTACTCCCCAATGAAACCTTGACCACAGTCAAGACGTTTCTAACCTCCCTTTCAAGGGGAACTACGATTACTCTGATTCCATTCCCTATCCAGGATACGTAGGCACAAGACGCGACGTCTTGCCGAGTAAACTTAGGACTAACCCTTAGGTCTTTAGGTCACTCTATCCCTTAGCTCAATATATATTAAAGCAGATAATAAAATAAAATAAAAAGCATACAATAAACAAAAGGTTCCTGTAGAGTACTACAGAAGTTTAGGGTGCTAGTACCTTCCCTGAGCTTAACCAACCCCTTACCTAGATCTCTCCCCGCATTGTCTTTACGATGCAAAAATAGGTTTTCCTCTTTTGACCTTTTCCTTTGGATAAATCAAAGAGTGGTTGTGAACTAAAGATGCGATTCAAATTAATTAATAATTTGATATCATATTCTAACCGCAACAGAAAATGGCGACTTCACTGGGGATCCTCCTAATTTTTAAGGGTTACCCCTATTTTGTTTATCGTCTGATATTTTATTAATTATTTTTATATATCATTGTACCTTGTGGGGATACCTGTTATTGTGAGATAAGTCCTAACCCGGACTTGAGTGACCTTATTATAGGAAGGTAGAATATTCGACAAGGCTTGCCGGGAGTGAGTCCCGACCAAGTCGACTCGAGAATCACCGCTCAGTTGAGACCCTTTCGAAAATGGTTCGGTTGATCGAGTGCAGTCGTGAAAAATTTTACTATTTTCAATTGGAGTCTGTGATACTGGAGACCGTAGTACCTTAACACCACCTTGGCCTTATATAGAACGTAGTGCGGGAACTATGTGGGAGTAGTCCTACAATAGTTGCTATGCGATACTACACTTAAAAGAGGTTCTCTCGAGAATATTATCGACCTCCGAGTTAGTTGGAAAGTTGATAATATCTGAAGGATGGACTGATGACTTTGGGCACTGATTTAGAACCCTTGTTCTGCAGGTACAATTAACCTATAGTACTTACCTTTTGGGAAGGGTAGACCTTAACTCCATTCGCTGTCCTCTAACCTAGGACCTTTGTGTGTGTATTTGTGCTTTGCATCCATAAAGCATCATATCATTTCCAGTTTCAAGGAATTCAACAGTCCTTTGCAAATTCAAAAAGGTCCTACATTTTAGAGTAAAAAAAAAATTCTTTCCAACTTTCCTAAAAGGGAATATTTGCAATCGACCGTTGAAGTTCTTGGAACTATTGCATTGCATTAGCATCATGTCTTGCATGGCATCTGCCCCCGAGTTTCTCATGTCCAGTTGTCTTTATCTCCCAGTTTTCCGTTGAGTCGTCAAGCTGATTCCTCGACACAGATATCAGACTAGAGCTAACTATAGACGCCAAATGTCAGAACAAGAGGAAGATAATGCGGAGGTCCGAATGGAGATTGATGAGTTGAAAGCAGGCATGACCAGGCTTTTGTTTCTCATTGTTTGTATTTTCCTTATTTTATTAGTTGTTTGCTTTCGAACGATGTTTGTACTTTTATATTAATGAACTAAGCATTGAAACTTTTGAATTAATTCATTTTATCTATTATTTTCATCTCTATGCTTTATCTTTCAAATATTTATTTTTGTCCAAATTTTTGGTATGCAAAGATTGGAGGGAGGATGACGAAAACGTTATACCCATAACTGCTGTCAGTATGCTTTCAATCAAACTTTGTTGACGATGTAAGGCATTGTTTCGATCCCCAAACACTGGAGAAATAAGGAAGTTAATCCCTTGTCAACCCCTTCGAGCCTAGAAGTTGGAGTTCCTTTCTTTACAAAAAAAAAACCGCAATTTTAACCTGGGGATGGGTAGTTCTCAGTTAACTCGGTTATGTGTTCATGCAATATACCTTTCATATAAAGGTCGCACTTACAATTTTTCTTCACACACAGCAAACAAGTGTCGAGGATTTTTTTAAGCCAAAAAAAACCGATGATGGTTCACCGTAATCATTAAACCAGGCAGTCATGTTTCAAAATAAAAAATCAAAAGAAAGAGCCCGCTAAGTCAAAACCTATGAAGGAGACTTAGGCAAAACTAGGGCATCCCGCTGACTATAACTTTCAAAATAAACAGTTCAGGCAAAATTTAGGGATAATACAAAGAGGAGTTTTAAATCTTTACCCTGAAAATCCTCAATGTCAAAATGACTAAATATCATAAGGAGGTAGTGGCTGCTTTTCATAGGTCCATTGACTTCTGAACCATCATTGCTACCATCAGTGCAATTCCTAATCTATACGAACCTGAATGCATAATAGGAGTTAACTGAGCATAGGACTGGAGATCATCATGTAGATGGGGTGGGTATAAATAAATTTTGAGCCTTTATCCTTTGTTTCATAAACCATGAACCAGACCACGTTACAACCCTCAAAAGACCTAACTGAAGCAAGGTTATTTTGAAAGTATACTACAACAAGGTTGCGTAACCTGACTCCAAAAGATCTTTGTGAATCATTTATTTTGGCAATACACTTTGTTTTAAATTTTGAGCGTCTTGAACCACCGTGTTCTGACCAACGACTTATTTTTCATTTTTCAAAAATAATTTTGATTTCAAAAGTCGCATGAACTTTGCATTACCATGTTTGTATGAATATTTTTGTTTGCAAACTGGCTTTCCTCTAAGGAATTTTTAAACAATGAGAAACTTGGTCAAGTGATCTTATCAGGGGCAAGTTCCTTTTACATCCTGTCAAAAAATCAGTTCAAGATTTGTTCAAGACAAGATCTTCTCAGATTTGGTTTATCCAAAGGTTTTTTTTCCAAGACTCACACTGGGGCAAACCTTCCGAGGGTACAATAAAACAGTCATTTTCAGAATCAGACAAGCTGAAGCAATTATCAGTTCATCTGTAATGGACAATTTAATCTGGGGCAGTTTACTTGAAAGATCTCCAAGCGGCTTTCCATCCTTCTTACGAGGACCATTAACCTATTACAATTTAGCAAGTGGCAGTGATCTTCGGGTCGAGGAATCAATTTTCCAGTCTTGTCATCTTACCAACAGATTCGAGCCTTGTCGTCGACATCTGCATTGTCATTTGATCATCTATCATAGCATGATTTATACACATGTGCATATCATGGGTGTTTTATCCCCATTTGCTTTTTCTCTCGAGGTCGTGTTTTACCCGCGTATTACCTCGTGGACGAAGTCCAATTTACCTGGCATCATGGGTGCTTTATCCCCATTTGCTTTTTCTCCCGAGGTCGTGTTTTACCCGCGTCTTACCTTGTGGACGAATTTATTTACTTGGCATCATGGGTGCTTTATCCCCATTTGCATTTTTCTCCCCGAGGTTGTGTTTTACCCGCGTATTACCTCGTGGACGAATTTATTTACTTGGCATCATGGGTGCTTTATACCCATTTGCATTTTTCTCCCCGAGGTCGTGTTTTATCCGCGTCTTACCTTGTGGACGAATTTATTTACTTGGCATCATGGGTGCTTTATCCCCATTTGCATTTTTCTCCCCGAGGTCGTGTTTTATCCGCGTCTTACCTTGTGGACGAATTTAGTTACTTGGCAGCATGGGTGCTTTATCCCCATTTTCATTTTTCTCCCCGAGGTCGTGTTCTATCCGCGTCTTACCTTGTGGACAAAGTCCAGTTTACTTGGCACCCATCGACTATTTTGTGTCATGTCTATCTGACGTTCTTTCAGATACGACGTGTCTCCTTTTCGATGTTCTTCCGAAATATTCTGATGTTTGTCTCTCCCTATATGTTTTCTGGTGAGTCCTGAAGATCCCGCTCGATCTCTTCAAGGAATGTCCCGAAAACTCTAGCGTCTGTCGTTTACCTGGTCGTGCCTCCGTGTGGATCCTATGTTACCTTGTCATCACCGCGTGTCTTCTTCCCCTTTCACCCCATTTTCATTCACTCATTCACAAATCATCTTTCTTACTTCTTTACTTCTTTCCTTCTCTAATTTCTTCATATAGCAATATTAGTTTTAGTTATCGAAGTCCCACGATATCGGTTCGTAACTTTTAGAGTATTTTGTGGTAAAAGTTCTTCTAAAGTTTTCAAGGACTTTTATACGTCAAAGTTCTGCCCAAATCATTTTCATAAGTAATCGGTAAGCCGTTATAATGTCCATTTTATTTTAATTATATTATTTTAATTATGTTATTTATATATAGGTTATTTTAAAATTTCTATGCAAATTCCGTTTAGACGTCGAAATATTGAACTTATAAAGTCCAAAATAAACTTTACCATTTTTAAGTCGTTATAATGCCCAAGTATTATTATAATTTAAATGTTATTAGAAATATACTCTTGACAATTTTCTAAAACCAACAAATTCACAAGGAGGTATAATATAATTTATATTTTAATTTAATAATCATTTAAATATAATGGAGGTTATTATTATATATCTAAATAAATAAATATTTCAAGTTATAACGGGATTATGTTCAATTAACCATGAATTATATTCTAATTATTTCATAAATTTTGTACAATCCAATGGTTATCGTAAATTAGGTTCTTGGCAAAGATTGGAGACGACGCTCGTGGACTTTCAACAACACTCAACAAAAGGTGGGGGCAAGATTTCGTATACGTTGGGACGGTTAGTGTAAAATAACTTAATATATATGTGTGTAGTGGTGACCTAAGCCCTACTAGCGATAAATAAGTAAGGAGGGCCTATTCTCAAATAATGATTTTCACGAATCAATAGGCGAGGTTACGTCGGCCTTAATTATTTATCATAGGAATAATCTGTGACAATTTGAGATTGTATTGTGCTTGCATTATTCGATTGATTTTATAATTGTTTATTTTATTTATACTTGAATGATTGTGATTGATAGACTAAGGAAATAATCGGTTACTGAGAGAACAACATTTCTAGATATTAAGAAATTGATCCCCAATAACTAAAGGAAAGTTGGATACATTGAGTAGTTGTATTTGGTTGGGTTCTGGCTAAGGAAAGACTTGGTCGACTATGTCCTTTACAATCCACCTCTCTTACCTGGGAAGTTAACCATACAATTATTCATTGTACAAACTGAACTGATAATGTAAGGATAAGGATCATGCCAAAAAGAAATGTGGCAAGACATTTGATGGATTTGGTACTCAACCTAAGTATCTAGATAATAAGTATAACTTGAAAAGTTGATACGATAATTCCCCCATTATTAACTTAATACTTATGGTTGAGAGTTGCCACAAGATGATTGAGTGATCATATAGGCTTGCATTGAGGAATGTGTAAGTCCACTGCCGTGCGGTATGGGACGCACGAGGTTGATCAGTCGCCTACAATCCCGACGGGGATTATTATCTATGCATGCTAGGCAAGACAAGGTTCTTGGCCTGAATTCTCAGGGACGGTCGACTTATAACACCTAGACTCCATGTGAAGTTAGGTGGCGTAGCTCTTGGTAATTAGGAGTACGTTGGTGGCATGTGGTCTTGTGATATCTGATCTTGGTAAATGGGATAGATATCATTGACAGCGTTTAGTGGCCTGAGTCAGCATATAGTTCAGGGATGCATTAGAATAAATAAAGTATATGTAATTATGGGTGTAAGATACCCTTGTTTGAATTAATGTGGTTGCCATATATATTATTATTTTACACATCCATTACCACTTTTAAACTTGTACATAAATCTTAGCCCAGTGTCATTTTTTGTTTTGCATTTTGGATCATTTTATGACGATCAGACGATGAGCTCGAATCTCGCTTACTTCCCGACAGTTCAAAAGGAAAGGATATGAAGTGATGTGGAGATGGGTTACTATAACATCTATATTGGGAGTTGTTAGCGTTTTGTCAAACGCTGATTATATCCCTACTACTACAGTCAGTATAAGTGTCAGTCTTGTTGGACTTAGGAGGTCCCTTTTGGTATTCTTTCTTTTGGTTTCCTTTCTGTACTTTTATGTTAAGTTTTATCTATGTGGCAAGGCCACTGGTCTTAATGGTGTCAAACTCTGTAAAATATATTTGAAGCATATGTATGTGACGCAATATGTTTTTAATTAATTAAGTATTGTCATTTAAAAGTTTCAAATTTTTCAGTATTTTATTAAACGTTTCATTAGAATTCCACTAATGGGACATAGGTTGTCTCATTTAATGGTATCAGAGCTGGTCAATTCAGCTCGGACTGTAAGTGTCTAGAATTATACTGACTGTATCAAGTTGGACTCCAAACTGGATGATAACTTTTCTTCTGTGCGTTGAGTCTTCATCTTGAGAGCCTTCTAGTACAATGATCTAGGAAACTTATTTAGCACACTTAACCTTTCCTCCCCCAACGGTCACAAACCCAACGGGAATGTGTTGTATCCCAAAATTTGCCCTACCTTTTCTCCATTTGGTTTATGTTTCATTTCATTGCATTAGCATATCACATTGCATAAGCATACCCCGAATTTGTCCTACCTTTCTTCACCTTTTGTCGTACCAAGCTTTATGGGTGTGTGTTTGAAATCCAGCCATGATCCTTTATAATTTAGGTTATGAGGTCTTGGGTGCCCTTTTTAATATGTCATATCCCGAGTTTGGGTCATGTTCCAAAATGAATCCCGGTGGTATTACGAGTGTATGCTATAGGCCATTTGGTCATTATTGAGATTGAACTGATGCAAATAATGGGTGTATAATTTTAGACCATACGCATAATAAGTAGCCCAACTGTTACATGCTCAAAATACATAGTTTATCCAAAGGTTTGTTCAAGACATAATAAGGCATGTGGCAAGAGAGAGTTTAAATTCCATATTGTGACCAAGTTGTTTTAGGCTTAAAGGATTCAAAGCATCAATACAAGTCAAGTTTCAGGGACAAATTGCCCACAGAACCCATACATCTCCAAAGCAAATCATTTAGTCTTGTTCTTGAGCACATTCCTTTCAAGATGGGATTAAAATTCAAACCAATGTGTTGGGTGAAAATTCAATACGAAAGTTAGCATTGCCACCAATGGGCTCTTTTCATCCACATATATAAAAGGAAAGGTACAGAGAACGAAATCATGGGAAAAAGAATTGCATGAATTACAAGCCTAAATTCTACAAGTCCTAAATTCTACAAGTCCTAGGCTAAAGAAATGCGGAAAGAAGTTTGTATCCATGCAGCTGGGACCCTCATGCAAATGCCAAAAGCTAGCTGCCCTCCAATTGCACTCCTTCATCCTCCAAATTTTCTCGGGCCTCAAGATATGCAGATACATCAGACAAATAAAGTTAGGAGCTTCCCTCATGTTGATGGTAACTATGCATTACATGTATATATACCAATAAACATTTCATCTCCATCGGAAAGAAGAACTAGCTGCTTTCTTGAAGAAAATCTCATCTCAGGAACCAAGTCTTCATGTTGTTGATGTTGATGTCCCACTTAACATCCTCTGCAAAAACGATGAGAAACTCAAACAAGTTGCATTAGGAAGAGAATTTCACATAAGTTTAGGAAGAACTGTGCCAATACAAACTCAACAACATTATTGGATTGATTTTCACAACTGGGAGGTTTTTGTTAATGATGATCGAACACGCACCTTCCTTTCAGTAGAAGTTGTTCATAGTGGGATTGTAGAGATTCGGAAGCAAGTTGAAGCAGCCAATGCAATTTACAGGCTTCATAATCTGCCGGAATTTTACGAGAATCCGCGTCCTCACATATCCTTAGCATGGTCATTGGGGGACACCGCCGATTCCCTAAAGAAAGTTGCGAAAGAAGAACACACAACACAGCCCACAACCTACTGCAACTAGCTGCCAAACCATTCTGCTATCTTTGCACAACCAACAAAAACCATAACTCTGCATCAAAAACCGTACCACCAGATAAGCTCTGCAAACCACTGCCTGCACCAAAATAGACAGCCTATACCCCACACCAGACAACTCTGCTACAACTACCAAAACGGTACCGCCAGCTACAACCAAGCCCACACTGCTGCATAACTGTACCACTGCTACACACAACAGCCCACAAACTCAAACCACAACCAGACAGAACCTGCTGCAAAACACTACCTCAAATATGCCAACACAATCCTGCAAAAGATACTGCTATGAAAATGCACCAGTGGGAGGGAAATGAAAAAGAGTTTTAAAGAAAAATGTAGAGAACAAAAAAGAGACCTCTGCTTCACTATGAAGCATGACCATTTTTTTTCTCCTACTTGCTACAAAAACACTCTTCTCACGGCAAAAGCAACAACCACCTCTCATAAACTTCACCATCCATCCTTCTCACCATCTTTGATAACCCTTTTAACTTCCATAACCATTAAACACAACTACAACATAACCATCACAAGTCATTTCTCAATATCTGCACAATCTCACACTGCTTCCGCAAGGGGAGAAAATAATTGAAAAACTCATTTTTCTATTTCACACTTACCACATACAAACACACTTTTCTCTGCTAAACAATATTCTCAGGCATCGTTCTTCAACAAAATCCAGAAAGCCCTCCTTCACTCTCAAACCTTACCCCTTCCCTCAACCTCATAACTTGCTGCCATTATTTCTAACTTCATTTCCACCATTTTTCATCACCACTAATTTCTCTAAAACTTTGCAACAACCGCTACACTACTTTCTGATGACAGTGACTCGAGTTTTATCAACAACTTTGTTTCGCAACACCCCTTGCTCACACGATTCACTTCACCAGCAACCTTCATCATTCCTCCTCAGAACCTCATAACCGAAATCACTCGCCATAACCTCTCCA